>RJWJ010002103.1:0-25968 GCA_004363605.1 Indri indri
GGCAAAAACTAGGCTGCGGGTACAAGTGTCTCTGTTGGTTGTCTGTCCTGTTACCCTGGACCATTTGTCTGAGGCCTGGAAACACTTGTTTAGTTGAGGATCGACCGAGGATTTCACCTTCAGACAGGCAGGAGCACTGCGGCTAATGTCCAGATGTTGCTTGGCATTATGTGTGATCCGGAATAAAGGCAGCAGGAAATCTATGATTGATTGATCACTGGTTATTGTGATAAAAAAAAAATCCTAATCTGATCCAGTAAGGAGAGGACACCTATAGTTTGGTTCTTTTGAGAACATATGGTTAGGGCCATCTCTCCATTTGGGTCTTGCCTGTGTCCTCTTTCTGCTTTATTGTGGTTCACTATGGTTAATGGATAAGCTTTTAAACACAATACTCCACATCGTACACAAATTGTGTTGCTCCATCACAAACTGGCCATATCTTTGGGTCAAAGCAGACACACGAGGACAGAAGGTGCTGTGCTTCCGTCTATCATTCCCTGAAGTTCAGGTTTTAGAGCACAGTGTCCCCATCAGGCTTATTTCTATGGCTCCAGCTGTTCGTTTCTATCGAAATGTGCACCACGAGGAACACTGGAGATAAAGCTCTGTCTGCTACCAAATGCCCATGTATTGTTAAAACAACAATGCCTGCCACATATTACATATAGGTTTAGGAATGCATTCTGCAGCTACAGCATTTCTTGAATTAAGGCATGGAAAGATTAACCTCAGTGTTGATTACGGCCTTGAATAGACTTCCATGCCACTGAGAAGCTCTTTAATTTAGTGCCTCTGTCCCACTATCAAAGTTTGCTCAATTGTAATGTTGAAGTCAAAAGCTGTTTATCTTGCCTCATTAAGACTTTCCTACTTCATTTCCATTATTTTTAAGTTTCACTTTTCTTTAGAGCTCCTAATTGTTGAAAGAAAAATGTTCGCAGGCATTTGTAATCAGGTTCAAAAAATGAAATCAACATTTTGCTGTGTTCTTGTAGAAGTAGCGTGATATAGTGGGTCAGATCAGGGAGTCTAGAGCCAGACTACCTGAGTTAGCACCCCATGCCTGTCATTTAATGGTTCTGTGACAAAGTCTCTTGTTCTGTTTCCTCATCTAAGAAATGGGAAAATAATGATACTTATCTTATAAATTAGATGTGAGTATTAAGTGAATTAACTCTTCAAAGCACTTTGAACAGTGCCTGGTATACCATAAGTGCTGTGTAAGTTTAGCTAATAATGTGTTTTTCTTTTAGTCCAAAATTTAGTTAGCTTAGTAGACCCTTTAAAGTAGCATCAGGAGACAATCTTTCATTTGGGGTTGGCAAAATCTCCTATAAATAACTTTTGATATTATTATTTACTGTTGTCCCCCAGTCACCAAGAAATGATAATACTGTTGGAGAGTTATGCAACTTGAGTTACATTGTGTCAGTGAATTGTATCCTATGCAATTTGCTTCACTTTTTAAATATTCTCAGTTCCATTACCTCAAAATAAGCTCAATATTAGGCATCTTTCCTGTATACTCTCATGGTTATGGACCCTGATTGACATGTTTAAAGAAGGAGCGGACGTGCATGTGTTTGTGTGTTTGCAGGCGGGGGCGTCGTGTTTAGCATGCTCAGAATCTAAGCATATGCCATTTGGGATTCACCTTGAACAGAGTCCAGGACAGGGTGAGAGACCATCTAGGCCAGTCACAGGAAACCATCAGGTGTAGCTGACAGAACTCTTTAACTCCTCTTTTCCTTCTTCCTGATAACCATGTTCGTCTTGTGAGCACTACCCGGAACTCACACACATCACAAACAGCCCATTGTCCAGAAGTTGGCTGCAAGGGAGGCAGGGCATTTAAATTTTAGTTGGGGCAGGGGTCATGGCCCCATTTTATTTTCCTCTATCATATTATGAAAGGAGAATAAATATTGGGGGACAATTGGCAGTTTATATCCACATGAGTGGTGCTAGGTATTTTCAAGGGCTTTGAAAATTCCAGTGAATCTCAGTATCATCTCTGTAACAGAATATATTAGAGATGTGAGGAAATATCTGGGAAGAAAGTGGAGGTGGACTTTCCCTTTCTAGTCATAACACATAACCCACACTTACTCTGAGCATCACAGATAACCACCCTTCTACTCAAGGCAATATTTAGAAATACTCATGTTGGTTTCTGGTAAATGCCAAAGACTCTCACTGAAACTACTGTCAATGGCTTCTAAGGTATGCTCTGTGCTTTTGCTGTCCTACTGTTCTTCCTGAAGGCCCTGTGACCAAGGTGGAGAATGTAGCCTCTCTGAAAGACAGGGCCCACCTGTACCAGACAATCAAAGTCTCCCCTGACCAGAGCTAGTCTCTAGGTTGTCAACATGAATTATTGTTCTTTAGGACTCACTAAGTTGACTGAAAACTTTTGCTACTCAAGAGGAATAATTACACATTGGCCAACTAACTCTCCACCAGAAACTCATCCTTGTTGCTGTGTACAGGGCTCTGAAGAGTAGAACGCATGTGAATCCTCTGGCCTGGGGAGGCAAAGTCCGTGACCAGTAAGGTAGAACCACAGGGGACATTTGTTACTGGCTAGAGTTGTAGTGAAAAAGTCCTGAGTGCAAGCTTGGAAAATTATCCAAAGACAAAGTTTTTTTACTTCCTAGTTTTCAGCAGGCCAGCGTTACTGGTTAGTATAATTCTGAACGACCTCCTCTCTCATATAAAAGAAAAACATCTTTATATGGGATGTGCTGCCTTTTCTATCTCTGTTATATTTGTTTGCCTGGTGTAAATACCATCACTGCTGATTCCTGTGATGGCGGTTGGGAGTAATTTTTCAGAGCGCAGCCACTTGGGAAAGACCTTCCAGGTTTCCATCTTGGCTCTGCCGCTCATAGGCTTTAGGTTTTGAGCAATGACTCAACTTCTGTGCCACTTTCCTAAATCCATTCTATCAGAAAACATAATAATATCTGTCATTTATTGTTGTTGTTATGAGCCAAGCACAGTGCTGAGAACTTTTCCTATATGCTCTCATTTATCAATACTTTCACAACAATCATGCTGCATAAGGGCTTGTGCGTTGGAATTAGCCAGGCCTGGATTAAAGTCCTGCTCCTGATTCTGCCTCATACCACCTGCTAACCTCAGGCAAGTGGCTTGTCTTCTGTAATACCTAGTTTCCTCAACTTAAAAATGAAGACTATAATAGTAACTACTTCGTAAAATCATTGTGAGGATCGAAAGAAACGATACATGTATGGTGCCTAAAAGTGTCTAGCGCATAGTAGGAACTCAAAAAACATTAGTCGTATCCATGTTTTTCTCCTGTCAGACTGGATCTAGGATGGGTCTACAGCACATTGATAATGTGAGGTATCATATGCTTGTGGGCAAATGGCAATGAATGTATAGCAGTGGTACTGGAGGTGACCTCCCCAATGTGACTTAAACCAGCAGTCTCCAACCTTTTTGGCACCAGGGACCATTTTCATGGAAGAAAATTTTTCCATGGACCGGGGATGGGGGGAATGGTTTCGGGATGATTCAGGCACATTACATTTATTGTGCACTTTATTTCTATTATTATTACATTGTAATATATAATGAAATAATTATACAACTCACCATAGGTTGGGGACCCTGACTTAAGCTATTTAAGTTTAACTATTTAAGTCCCCAGGGGTCCCCATACCTCTGAAGATATCTTCTTGTCCTATTCTTAAATATCTCAAGAAGAGGAAATAGCACAGACACTTTGTAAACCTTGGTAAATGTTAGAAAAAGTGATGGCAAATACTAGAATGACTAATTTTAGATAAAACAATGTAATGATTATCCCAAACCAGATAAAAATAAAAGAATATATGACTTAACATCTTAAATTGCTCAATACAACTAGAGTGAAGAAATCAATCTTCAAATTTTACCCCAAAATAGTCATATTATGCCTACTATGAGAAATTCTATCTCTAGAAGAATTTACTTCAAAGTATGCTAAGTAAATACCATATGAAAGCAAACTTGGAAAACAATTTCATGTATAAATATAAGAAGATACAGTTTTGTAATACGGGGAGTTTTAAGAAGAAATCGTAATAAAAGATAGTCGTGAAAATTCTCTCAATTTTCTTGTTTCACGGTCTTTGTTTTTCAAATAATGGGAATAAATATAGATTTATAAGATGTGCATTTTTGGTATGAAGTTAATTCTTTCCAGTTCCATTTTTGCTAAGGGAACTGTGTGTGTGTGTGTGTGTGTGCGTGCGTGTGTGTGTGTATTTGTCTGTGTTTAGATAGGGAGGAAATGGCTCCTTGTCGAAAGATCTGTATTAGACAATGTCCACCCAGAAGAACTTAAAACTGCTATTACATACTATGTCTTTTTCTGTGATCTGTGTTACATTAAGTGCTATTTGCTAGGTTGATGTATACGAATATATTTTCATTTCACACTAGAAATTGAGGCTCAGTAGTTTTCATTGTACAAGAACAAGTCACAGGGCTTTCCTTAAGCTGTTAATAACAATGGTTGCCTTTTACAATAGAAGCTCTGATTTTCATTCTTATTTAAATTTCCCCAGGTATTCCTAGTACTTCTGGGATTATCTGACTAATGGAATGGGTTTGTTTACCACAGAGTTAAAGCAATAAATTTAATAGACACTGCGTAATACAACATCAAATTAGTGGTTTCTGTGTGAGGTGGAACTCCCCACCCTAATCTCATGTCGTCACATTTGTGATTTTGTGAGCACGTATCAGCTAGCTCATGGTGGGAAGCGTGCCATCGGGCTTTCTGCTGCTGTGCATTTGATTTCCCAAGGTGTCCGGGTTGATGTCCTTTGATGTGTGGTTACATGGCTGCTATTGCTATGTGTGGATTTGCCTTGACTATGCTCAAGCCACTGCCTCATGGCATCCCTAAATCCTGATTTGTAAGGGAGGATTTTCAAGGCAAATTATTTCCCTTCCCTGGTAACCATGAGCTCTCCCCTCCTCTCCACCATTCCAATCCTTTAAAGTAAAGCAGAATATACCATTAGCCTCCTCCAGAAGCCTTTTTTCCTCCTGAGTGTGAAGACTTCTTTCCTTCTGCAGCTTCCCAGCATGTGTCTGAAGTTTTTGTTTATTGTTTGTGTATTGTAGTATCTTCTGATAGAAGCTAAAATCCTGGTTGATGTCACAGAAAGTTATTGGCATATTATACCTCTAGCAATCATTTTAGTTTCTCAAAAAGAACTTGTTTGATTTCTATGTTCAACTCTAAAGACATCTTAGCTCAAATGAAGGCAATTTACTTTCATTACAGTCATTTATTTCTTTCAATGAATGTAACCATTTTGAACTTTCCATAAATTTGTAAGAGTTTTTCAATGGAGAAATAGTGAAACTCAGTTGAGAGTTTCCTCACAATAATAGTTATAATCAAGGCATGTGGTCTTTAAAAATAAGAAATAATATTTTACAAAAGTTTCATAATCACAACCCTTCCTTTTTAAAAAATAGCTAATAGATTTGACAATTACCTACCCTGTTCAGCTCCTGATGGTATTTATACAGCAACTACACTTGCTCAGCTGGAAGATACTAGAATGTACAGTTGTTTGTGGTTGGTATTCCTTTCTGATTGGCTGGTCTGGGTAGCTGGATGACCACAAAACATCACTTGTTAAATATTTCTAAAATCATCCCTGAATGGACATATTAATAAATCATGCCTTCCCACATTGAATACTTATGAGGTCTAGTTTTTCTTTAGTGGTTACAACTTAACTACTGCAGGGTATGTTGGGCAGAATAAGTTTTTCACTTCAATGCCTTTTAGCTCACAGCCCTAAGGGCTTAGCTGTTTCTGCTCTGCAGTCCATACTGCACAGAAACAATTAGTCAGAAGGATTCTTCACTTCATGAACCTCTTTCCAGTCAGTCTCAGGCCACATCATGCTATCTCACCTTCATATTTTTCTAAGGCCATCTCCTCTTGCAGAGACAGGTACCATGCCATCAAGAAGGTGGCAGACCAGATAGAAGACAGACACATAAACACAAATGTAGTTATAATAGAATGATGCATGTCACACAAAATAGCATGGGACATTTGCTAGGGAGTGGAGATGGGGGAACATCAAGTGGTCTTGGATTGCTGGAGTGTGTGGGGTGAGTTTACATAAGGAAGCAGGGGCTAAATGCCATTTCATGAGGTCTGGACATATTCCTGCAGTCATTCAGGGTTTTACATTTAAAAAATCTTGCAATTAGATTTTCATTTTAAGAATGCAAACTGCGACAGTGATGTAGAGAATGGATTGAGGTAGAGAGAGGGAAGCAAAGCCAAGTCTGGAATGAATGTAGGAGACCAGTTGGTAGGCTGCGACAATAATCCACATGGAATAGAACGAGATCCAAATTAAGACAGTGTCATGGAAACAAATTTGGAAAGTATTTTGGATGCTGAATCGAGTTAACTTGAATGGGGCAGTGAAAAGGAAGGAGACCAAGATGGCCCCCAGCTTCTGGCCAATGTGACTGGGCAGATGATGGTATTATACTGTGATAATGGGAAGAGGACCACGTTTGCCTGAAGCTGAGGTTGGAGAGAGGAAGAGATTCCTTCTCCATGAAGCCTTTCCTAATTGACCTGGCCAGAAAGACTCTTTCCCTCTTGGGAATTTGAAAGCCCTGAGAAGTTATATCATGTGTAAGATAATCGAACAAAAATATAATGGCAAAATTGAAGAGTGATGTAAGCATCTTTTTGCCTCTTCTTTGCACTAGAGACTGTCATGTTATTAATTTTTCATAGACAGTGGAATGTTTACACCCTCCGGATGTGGATAATAAGGGGCTACATTGTCTGTACTGAATGTAAAAACAACTGTTAGTTGGTCTACTTTTAGTTATCACTATGTACTAGCAATTCTGAACAGTGTCAGTGGTAAAATATTCTCCCCCTAAAAATATTTTTGGCCTAAGTTCTAAATAATTACTATGGTTACTGGTGAGTTTTAATAATATGTATGTATGTTTTAAATTAGCATGTTTGTATACTTATCCTTTGACATGACTTGCATTCTATATGCAAGTTAACTAAGAGACTTCCTAGTTATAGAGTTGGCCCTGGCTACTTGTGTTCATTTTGGGAGTAAATTCATAATGTTCAGAATCACTTGAGTTTGCTCCAAGTACATTATGCCCAATCTCTATGGCACTACATATTCCTGCCTTTCAATAGCCAATTTTTTTTTTTTTTTTTTTTTTTTGAGACAGAGTCTCACTCTGTTGCCCTGGCTAGAGTGAGTGCCGTGGCGTCAGCCTAGCTCACAGCAACCTCAAACTCCTGGGCTCAAGCGATCCTCCTGCCTCAGCCTCCCAAGTAGCTGGGACTACAGGCATGTGCCACCATGCCCAGCTAATTTTTCCTATATATTTTTAGTTGTTCAGATAATTTCTTTTTCTTTCTTTTTTTTTTTTTTTTTTTTTAGCAGAGACGGAGTCTCGCTCTTGCTCAGGCTGGTCTCGAACTCCTGAGCTCAAACAATCCGCCCGCCTTGGCCTCCCAGATTGCTAGGATTACAGGCGTGAGCCACTGCACCCAGCCTCAATAGCCAATTTTTAAATAAACAATAATACCAGAAAGATTGTAGAGACAAAGAAGCAGAACAGGAGCTGTTTCATTTCTGTCATTCTATACAACCATTTTGAATTTTTATTTGTGTTTAAAATTTAGGACAATGAAACAGAATACAAACTGTGAGGTGTAATGTTTTTTGTTTGGTAACTTTAGTTCATACATGACATGTTTTATTGATTCATATCTTTCTCATTGAAATGTATTCTCTTTAAAGTGTTTTAAAACTAAAGAATGAATCAAGAAAATAAAACTTTACATGAGTTACAATTTAGTAGTTGCCTAAATTGTATCTTTGCAGAATTTCAGTTTTAATACAAGTCACTTATTAGCTACCAGACAATTATTTACATAAACTATCAGACTGTAACTGAAGGATCAAAGTTCATATTGTTTAAGGAGATATAAAAATTATTAATAAATAGCTGTGCATTTTTCCATTTTTGTATTCTTATATTCTTTTTCAAATATTTGTTTAACTTGCATGGTTTCGTATATGAAGTATGATACAAGAAAATATTCACTGTCTGTATTTCTTTTCTGGACATTTTATTGGTTGTTTTATTTCTTGATTATTTCTGAAAATATTAAATATTTTTCCATATAGAGCAATAGGTTTTTAAAGATGAAGTACTCTGGACCTAAAATATACTAGGTACCACCTGGTCCAAGAATGTACATATCATAATAACTCAGTAGTGGTTTTCATGAGAATTTTGAAATTGAGAGGCTTTCTAAACCTATAGTGACTTAAAAAGAGATATATCATTATATAAGAACCTGGGGGCGGTAGAGATTTTCAAGCTTTTACTGCATATACTTATTGAAATTATTTTTAACTTTGAAAATTCCCTGCCATCAGATATCAATGTTTGAGAAAAACGGCAGGAATAATAACAGCAGGAACAAAAATAATTGATAGTTGGCTGATAAGTCACACCCAAAAGCAGCTATGATTGTCATTCCTCTTCAGAAAATACTTGTTTCATAAGACAAACCCCTTGGGGGCAGCTTTTTGTGTCTCCTGAGTGCCAAAAGATGAATATGTGTAATTCAGGACAGGCAGAAAAGAAGTGTTAACATGCTTGTCAGATGGAAAACGAGAATTGTGCCATTTGGCTCAGTGGGTCATTCTTACACTACAAGCATCACTTTTAGTCTCTGAGAGATAAGAAGTATAATACCTGGTTTGCTCACAGAAGGAGCAAAAATCTTGATGATTTTTAATGTCAGCCTGCAAACCTACATTCTCCATTTATTCATTCCTCCATTCAAGAGCCAGCCAAAGTGATCGTAAATGAAAGAATTTTCTGGAACCATAATGATGTTTCTGCAATCCTACTGCAAGTCAGTGATGTAGCCAGGACAAATAGCTAGGTTTTTTCTCTACCCCTAACCCTCTTTGTGCACTTTACCCAAGCATATAGCCACAGAATGCTGGAACTTAAAGGGATATTTAATGCGGTACTAGCATCATATGACAGCCCTATGGCTAAATGGAAAGTTAACATATTGTATTAATAATAGAAATAGATTGCAGACTATAAGTGGTTTCATGGTTTCAGTGATACATTGAGGGAGGTGAAGTTGTGTGTGTTTGTGTGATGGGGGATGGTGAGTAAAGACTTTGCTATTTTTGTAGTTCAATCCTTTTATCTCAGTTGGAAGAAATTGAGGGCTGGCAAGACTGGGTGTTTATCTCGAGTTCATACAATGTGTTAGCATTTGAAACAGCCATGTTCAAATGAATTTTCTCACTTTTATTTCCATGCCCTTTATAAATATCTCCCCAAAATTAGGCACCATATTTTCTCATGGTGGATGAGCAAAGTTTCAACTTATCCCACCTAATGTTTATTCCATTTATTCTGAAACAACCAGTGGTCTCCATATCACTATTTCAGAAAACCATGATCCAGCTGTTTATCAATTCCCTAAATCTGCCATGAGATTCCTGGAGTCTAAGCCTTTGCCCATGCATTTCCTCAGTCTTAAAATAACTCCCTACCTCATCCTTTGCTCTGATTGTCAAAGGGCTACTCATTCATTGAGGTTCAGCTGAAATATAACCTTTTCATGAAGCTTTGCCCCCGTATCCCCAGCTGAAGTTAATCCTTTGCATACCCACGTAGAGTGGTTTCCACTTCTTTACAGTGTTATTCCATTCTCCCATTTGTCATGCATCTTTATTTCCCATTAGAAAATAAGCTCCACAAAAGGCATACATTCTGTCTTATTTATTCCCATGCCCTCAAACAACCAGCTTACAAGATCCCCTAAGCTTGCTTTCTGCTCAGGTAAGCTTAAAGAGTGGTAGATAGTAAACTTATTCTAGAAAAGTGCCCTAATGGTTACTTACTCTTGCCTTATCAATTAAATGGTAAGCCCCTTGTGGGCAAAAGATCTTGGTCTATAACTGTCTTGTAGTTTTTCACAATTCTAGCACAGACTTATAGGCTCCATAAACTATTACTGACTTATCCAAGAAAATGAAAAGGGAAGTTTGGAGGCTAAAAGAGTCTTTTAAGTTCAAGGAGAGGAACGGACTTCTGGAAACAAGGGTTTCACTTGGACTTTCTGCCTCTGGCCTCCTTGTATTTTTGTCGTAAGTCTAACCACATTCAGGTGTTGTATTGTTAGGCACTTCCTTTTCGTAAATTATCTCACCCTTTCTCTTCAATTTTTTGAAAACCTCATCCTCATAACTTACCTTTCAGTTTGCTTTCATTTTAATTCTGAGTTTTGGGAAGAAACTGAATTAGGAAGTCTTACAGTGAACTTGTTTGAGGTCTCAAAGCAGTTGTAAATAAATAAATATTCAGAGACTCTAAAAGTTCTCTGCAGGTCCTTTGTCTCGATCTGATTCCTAGAAACTCAGTAAGGTTTCAATTATTTTGAGCACAGGTTGATGAGACGTGAGAAGAAATTATAGTGAAAAGTTTATTAGGTGTTAAGAAATAGCCTAAAATGAGAATATTCATCCTGGCAAGAGTATAGAAATAAAATGAAACAATGTTCTAGGTAAATAGATATGTGAAACTCAGGGCCAAAGTTGCCCCCTAGTTCAACATCTGATTAGCTGTATGATCACAGGCAAGGCCCTTAGCTATCTTTGTCTGTAAAAGAGAGTTTTGGCTATAATCTCAGGCATGCTTATGTCATTATGACCTGTGAAAACTGTGACTTTATTCAGAAGAATGCTTGAAGGTGGATGAAAGAACTAACGAAGTAGATGGATGAGATACATTGCTGAGAGAAATAGTAGTTGGAAACATAGAAAGGCTAAGAAAGAACTGTAAGGATGATGAAAAGAGAACTTAAAGAGAAATTACTCTTAAGACCATGTGTTTAGCCTTAACTTTACTGGAAAAATAAAAAACATAAATCACCACAAAGTGCCTAACTAAAGGGAATCTTTGTCTACTTTATTTTGCTTCACCAGGTCTTAAGGAGTCAAATCTATAGTAGAATATTCTGCAATTTATATACACATCATCTATACCTCAGTTATATGATATAACTGATGCAAAAAGTCTTTTAAGTGATTGTTGTAAATACATGCCATTTCTCATGCTCTTTTTATACATGAGTCTCAAAAGAGAAAATATTAGTCCATCAATTATCAGAGAATAAATAGTTCCACATAAATGTACATTCTAAGTAATTAAAATTTGGCCCTTTCGAGGCCAAAACATTTTTCAAAGTAACCATTCTGGTGAAATTCTTTGTAAAACAGCACAATTCTTTGTTTCAAAAAAAAATGGATGAAATTTAACATAATTAAAAGTTTTATTGCTACCAAAACTTGGCACTTGTCCATGAGGCTGAATCAGAAGAACGAGGACAAGTATCTTTGGGGAGGAGGAAAGAGATTTATTACCTTTGCCAGCAATGGGAGGAAAAAGCAGACTATCATCTCAAAATCCAAATTTTTCTTGAACATAGGCAGAAATACAGAGTTTTTAAAGGGAGCGTTCTCAGCTTCAGGAATTATTGTGGTTAACTATTCTAATCATCCCATCTCTGCCAAAGAGAAAGCCTATGAACTCTGCCAGCCACCCAAGTGGGCAGCTGGTGCCACCTGGGACAAGAATAAAAGGCCTTTTTTTTTTCCATTCTTGTGATACTCCACATGCACTCACCATCAAATTGGTATTAACTGACCAACACTTAAGTGCATATATAGTAATAACATTCATCGGGTGTTGGGCAGATGGGAGGGAGGAGGAGGAGATGGGTATATACACACCTAATGGGTGCAGTACACACCATCTGGGGGATGGACACGCTTGAAGCTCTTGCTTGGGTGGGGCAAAGGCAATATATGTAACCTAAACATTTGTAGCCCTGTAATATACTGAAATAAAAAATAACAAAACAAAACAAAACAAACAGACAAGAATAAAAGGCCTTCTCCCTGCTTCTCCCTATCACTTGGCATGAGGCAAGGATGCAGGTTTCAGTTCTCCAAAGACAGAAAATATTTTATTTCTCAGGCCATTCCCTTTGTTACATATTCCCCACTCTCAATTTTACACTTCCATATCTATGGGAGGAGGGGCAACTACTCTGCTACATTACTATGAACATCATAATTAGTCTGTATTATGTAATACAATTATGCCTTCTGGACTAATTAGGAATTGATAATGAAATTGTAATAATTGTGTATAAAAGGACATAAATTTTCAATCTTGCAATATGTATTTCATCTGCCTGTAGAAGATTTCTGTTTCATGTATCTTTGTTCTCAGTTATAGTTCAGATGCTGAGGTTACAAGGTAAATAATGATAAGTTAACAATACATAACTTATTCAATGACATAGGACATTTTTGAAATGTGCTACAGATTTTATATACACTTCATAATTACTAAGTGGAGGTTCAAAGAAAACAATAGGAAGACCTATTTCCAAGAAAAAGCTCTTTTCCTCAAAACAAAGGGAGGCAAATTTCTAGTATGTTGGGCCAGTAGACAGAACTTCCAAAAGAAGCAGATCACTGTTCCTCCTTTCACTTGGAGAAACAAAGGGTTCAGTTTATCTCAGAAAAATTGTCTCCCATGAAACTTGGGCAGGGTTGGGGGGAGTTGGGGGTGCTCACAGCAGGTGAACAGTGAGCCAGCAAAGCCTCATCAGTATTTACAGCCTCTCCCCATCACTTGCATCACTCGCTGCCTGAGCTCCGCACCCCCTCCTCCCCCACCGTCTGTAGAAATATTGTCTTTCATGAAACCGGTCCGTGGTGCCAAAAAGGTTGGGGACTGCTGCTCTAAAGCATTTTAAATATCTCTGAGATTGCCCCTCCCATCACAGGCTCAGAGCTCTAGGACAGCAGGATGGTTTGAGGGCAAACCGCAGTGCTCTGCGTAGGCTCACAGCCCAAAGCCATGTTCGTGCTCCCTACATTCTGTCACGGTGCTCCTTGGCCACCCCAGCCTTGGCTCTAGCAAGCCCAGGTGCAGCTTGAGCCACTACTCCAGAAGGCACAAGTTGAAAGCCTTGGCAGCACCCACTTGTTAACTCTGCAGGCTTGCAGAATGCAAGAGCTGTGGGGGCATATTTATCTCCACCTAGATTTCAAAGGATGTTGCTAACAGCCTGAGGGCCTAGGAAGAGATTTGTTGCAGGGACAGAGCCACCACAAAGAGCTCCTAGTAAAGCAATGCTGAGCAAAAATGTGGTATCAGAGCTACCACAGAGAGTCCCTACCAGGGCAATGCCTAGTGGAGCCCTGGGATTGAGACTGCCATGGAGTCCCCAGAACTGTAGAGCACCCTGCAGCATTAGCCTGGGAGAGCTGCAGCTATGAGTCTCCAACTTGTGAGAGCCGAAGTGTGGACTGAGAGCAGCAAAGCTTTAAGTGCTGGGCTGCCTGAGGCCTTGGGGGCCCAACCCTTACCGCAGTGTGCCCAGGATGTGGAAAATGGAGTCAAAGTAGATTATTCTCCAGCTTTAAGACTTAATGTTGTTTTCTCTGTTGGGTTTTGGACTTACTTGGGGACTGTTACTCCTCTCTTTTTGCCTGTTTCTCCCTTTTGGAATGGGAATGTCTATCTTATGTCTGTCCCACCACTGTATTTTAGAAGTGGAAAATTTATTTGCTTTCACAGGCTCATAGTTGTGGGGAATTTGCCTCAAGATAACTCATGCCCAGAGTCTCACCCATATCGGATTGAGATGAGACGCTGGACTCTGCACTTTTGAGTTGATGCTGGAATGAGTTAAGACTTTTGGGGCTATTGGGATGGAATGAATGTATTTTGTGTGTGAAAAGGACATGATTTTGTGTGGGGGTGGGGGCGGGCGGAGGCAGAATGCTATGTTTGAATGTCCTCTCCAAAGCTCATGTTGAAATTTAATTGCCATTGTGATTGTATTACGAGGTGGGACCTTTAGGTCATGAAAGTGTTAATGCCCTTAATGTGAGAGTGGGTTAGCTATCGCAAAAGTGGGCTCCAGATAAAAGAATGAAGTTTGGTCCCCATCTTTCTCTTTGACTCACGCTCTCTCTTCCACCTTCTGCTTTCCACCATGGGATAATGCAGCACAAAAGCCTTTGCCAAATACCAGCACCAGCCTCTTGTACTTCTTAACCTCCAGAACAATAAGCCAAATAAACTTCTGTCATTTATAAATTACCCAGTCTCAGGTATTCTGAGAAAATGAACTAAGACAGAGGATTAAATGTTTTATTTTATTTTTTAAACAAATATTTATTATGTGCCAGAAACTCTGCTAGTGAGGATTAATTCCTAGAAACTGTTATCTAGGAAAATTATAGAATAATGCTTGAGAAATAGTTGGCAGAAACTGTTGAAGCCACATATATATGGTCATTCCCAAAGAACATATTTGATTTTAGTTTTGTTTCCATCTTTTAGGGGGAGAATCATGTGATGTACAACTTTACATTAAGAGACAATCCGTACACTCTGTCTCAGCGGGAGAGCCCTTTAAACTGGAATGCCCTGTGAAATACTGTGACGACAGGCCTAATGTGACTTGGTGCAAGCTCAAAGGGTCAGACTGTTTAGGTCTTGGAGATAGATTTCAACCACACACAAGTTGGAAGGAAGACAAGAATATTTCAGTTTTTATTCTACATTTCGAACCAGTGTCTCCTAGTGACAATGGGTCATACCGCTGTTTTGTGAATCTTTCTTCCAAACTCATTACAAGCCACTCAACAACCATTTATGTGACAGGTGAGTTCTCAATACCTAGACTGTCTAATGTGTTTCTCACCATGCTTCCAGGAAGAGGAGGATCCAGACTCAAGTGATTGTGTTAGAGGCTGAACTATGGCACACCAGAAGTCTGCCGTACCTCGTGGATTATTACGTGTCTGTGTGTGTGTGTGTACACATGTGTATACGTGTGTGTGTGTTTTAGGGATTGAATGAGGCAGAGAAGAATAGAGAAAAATATAATAAATTGTATTGCTCTTGCCTTTAGGGGTTATAAAATTTATTTGCTAAATCCAAAAGTAGATCATTAAAATATTGAAAAAACTATAACAAAGTGAATACTTCTAGTTGTAGATAGTTCTGTATTTTTTGTCCTGTTTTTCTTTTATTTTTTCTTTTACTTATTTGTCCTTGACTTTTGTTACTTATAATTCCTTGAGGTTATGTTTGTGGTGCTTGGACAATTATACACTTGTTAATAGATTACAATTTTCTTAGAGGACAAATAGCACACAAATAACCTCACCCCCTAATGAGTTTCTAGGAATATTCATAGCTTCAGCTGTCTCCCCACCCCTGCCCAGAGGCCTTTAATAGGCCCCAACAGCTGAAGAAAGTCAGGTAGAGCTTAAGCCAGGAGGAACCAAGTTTAATAACACTTGAAAAAATACAAAGAGAGAGAGGAGTAAGGGAGAGTAAAAAATATTTGATTTATGAAAATTCCACAGCCAATATCATATTCCACAGTGAGAGACTGAAAGCTTTCCCGCATGAACAGGAAGAAGACAAAGATGCCTACTTTTGACACTTCCATTTGACATTAAACTGGAAGTTCTAGCCAGAGCAATTAGGCAAGAACAAGAAATAAAAGGCATCAAAATTGAAAAGGAAGAAGTAAAACTATCTTCATTCACAAATGGCATGACCTTATATATTGAAAAATTCTTAAAAATTCATTAAAAACTACTAGAGCAGATATTTGAATTCAGTAAAGTTGCAGGATACAGGATCAACATACAAAAATCAGTGATATTTCTATACACTGGCAATGAACAACCCAAAAAGAAAATTAAGAAAACAATTCCATTTATAATAGCATTAAAAAGAATGAAATATTTAGAAATAAATTTAACCAAGAAGGTGAAAGAAAGTATGGATGAAAGAAATTCAAGAAGATATAAATAAATGGAAAGACATGTCATGTTCATGGATTGGAAGAAATAATATTGTAAAGATGGCAATATTCTCCAAGGTGATCTACAGATTCAATGTAATTTCCATCAAAATCCCAACAGCTTTTTGTTGTTGTAGTTGCAGAAATGGGAAAGTTGATCCTAAAATTCACAAGGAATTACAATAGACTCAGAATTGGCAAAACAATCTTGAAAAAGAAGATCAAATTCGAAGGACTAACGCTTCCCTATTTCAAAACTAACTAAAAAATGGCAGTGATCAAAATAGAATGGTACTGGCATATGGATACAGATAGAGATCAATGCAATAGAATTGAGAGCCCAGAATAAACCCATACATCTATAGGCAATTGATTTTTGACAAGGGTGTGAAGACCATTCAATGGGAAAAAGAATAGTTTCTTCAACAAATAGTGCTGGGACAATTGGATATCTACATGGATCAGAGATTTAAGTATAAGAGCTGAAACTATAAAAACTGCACTCATACAAAGCTATATTTTCTTAGAAGAAAACATAGAGGTAAATCTTTCTGACCTTGGATTTGGCAATGGTTTCTTTGATATGATTACAAAAGCATAAGCAACAACACCAAAAATAGATAATTAGACTTCATAAAAATTAAACACTTTTGTGCATCAAAAGGCACTATCAAGAGAGTGAAAAGACAACTCACAGAATGTGATAAAATATTTATAAATCATGTATCTTATAAGGGATTATTAGCCAGAATATTAAAGAACAACTACAGTTCAATGACAAATAGACTGGCAACCTAATTTAAAAATGAGCAAAAATAACTTGAATAAATATTTCATCAAAGAAGATATACAAATGGCCAATAAGCACACAAAAATGCTCAATGCTATAAGTTATCACAGAAATGCAAATCAAAACCACAACAAGATTCCATTTCACATCCACTAGGATGACTAGAATTGAAAAAACAAAAACAAAATCCAGAAAATAACAAATATTAGGAAGGATGTTGAAAAAATTGAAACTATCCATTGCTGGTGTGAATGTAAAGCAGTGTAGCTGCTTTGGAAAACAGTCTGGCAGTTCCTCAAAAGGTTAAACCTAGTTGCCACAGAACCCAACAATTCCATTCCTAGGTAAATACTCAAGTGAAATTTAAAACTTGCACATGAATGCTTATACCAGCATTATGCACAGTAGCCAAAAGGTGGAAACAACCTAAATGTTCATCAACTGATGACTGAATAAAGGAAATGTAGCATATTCATACAATGGAAAATTATGCTGTCATAAAAAGGAATGAAGTACTAATGTATGCTACAACATGGATGAACCTCAAAAACATTATACTAAGTAAAAGAAGCAAGACACAAAGATCACATATGGTATGATTCCATGCATATGAAATATTAATAAAAGCCAAATCCATAGCGACAGAAAGTAGACTGATGGTTGCCAGGGCCTAGGGAAATAAGGAATGTGGAGTGACTACTTAATAGATACAGAGTTCTCTTTTGGGGTGATGAAAATGTTTTGAATCTAGATGGTGGTGATGTTTGTACAACATTGTGACTGTCTTAAATGCTATTGAATTGTACACTTTAAGTGGTTAAAATGGTAATTTCCATATTATATGTATTTTTCCACAATAAAAATCATATTTGTATCAAAGAAGAGCACCCTTTAATTATAAAAAATAGGATGAAGTTCCTTTTGTTGCCCATAAACTAACCCTGAAGCTTATTGTGAAGGAGAAATTTCAAAGAGGTTTGGTGTAGTAGTAGCATGACTAAACTCTCGATGCAGCCACATAAGGTTACTGCTTTTATGGATACCATTCACTTGAATGCATGCATTTTGTGTCTGTTCTTTTAAAAAATAATTTATTACCTTATATGCTTACTTTGGAGTCAGTATTTAAACTTCCTTAAAGTACTCCAGTGAAGGAATTCATTGAAATTCCTTTAAAATGCTTTAAATCACTTTAAAATCCCTTACGGCAGCCCAGTGAAAGAATGCATAGCACTTTAATGCTAGCTACAATCCTCAGCTATGAAGCACAGAAGCATGGAAGAAATTTACAGCTGAGTTAGAGACTCCATCTGTGCAATTTGGGGTCAAGCTGAGTGCTAATTGCCAGTGACTATTCGTGCACTGACTTATACACCTCTTCAGTATGGAGGCTGTGTCTTAAACATGTTTGCTTCTCTACAATAAATGATAGGGGGCTCAATAAATATTTCTTTGTAAATGAATTAAAGAATATAATCTATGCAAAGTATGAAAATTGTCTTTACCAGCCTGGAGAAGCCTATGTTGAGGATGTATGCAATGGATGCCTTCTGGAAAGAATCGTACTATTAATTCACATTAATGATATAAAAATATTGAATTTTTAAAAAGTGTTACTTTTTAAACTGGCAAAATAAATTATAAAAATAAGGAAAATTTATAAAACATTAGTTCTGGGATGATATTAATTATACTATTGAACAAATAAGTGCTATTGAATAATTTATATAATAAATATAATAAAATTAAATTTCAAGGCACTGAGTCCACCTCCCTTGGAAGAGAAGCCTTCTTTTGGAATTCAGTCTTTCTTTGTGGGCAGTGGTCCACTTCCATACAAGAGGGAGAAATTAGGCAGGGTCAGAGGCAAGCTAATAATTACATGAAGGTCTCGTGTCTTTTTGAAGATTTCTACGCTCCCAGTTTCCTGCTCACCTACCATTCTTATCACTGCCTTTCTTATCGCTTTGTTAATTAATGCTCTTGATCCAGATTGAAAAATCCCAGAACCTTTGCTTTGGATTTCTACTTTTGTCTGTCAACAACCTTCCACTTTATTATGTGTTCCCTTCAATAGCTTCTATGAACATCTCAGACCTTCATTATCTTCCTTCTAAATGATTCCGATTAATTAATTCTATGATTGAACTCTTTGTCTTTAGGGTTTCCTCATTTTGGTCCTTTTCAGCCAGATATCTTACTAATGTGCCTAATTTGCCTAATACACTTCTTTCATAAGGCCACTCTCCTGCAAATCATCCCTGGTGCTCCCAATGTCAGGCTCATGCTTATTAACCGGCATTCAAGATCTTCCACAGTTCCCTCACACCTACCTTTCTGGATTCTATACTGAGCCTCTCAACTCCAGCCTAATAGCGCTACTTGCCATTGCCGTGTCTTCACCATGGCCCTTCTGTGCCGCTCTTGCCACTTGTAGGGCGTCCCTTCATCTGTCTCCACTTATCAACATTCTAACCCTCCTTTCAACCCCAGCTTATTTCCCAAGTTCTCCAGCAAGCCTTCCAGATCACCTTAGGGGAAGTGACCGCTCTTTTCTATCAATTTTTATGCCATTTGAGGTCTGTGCCTCTCATTTATTACACATGTCCTTTCACTGTGGTAATGTATGGTAATGTCTTTTAAGGCCCGTGAAAGATTATAATGCCTTAGAGGGGCATGAATTGTGTCATATTTCTTTGGATTGTTTCTACTTCCTTCCCAAAAGTCAAATAAACTATTTAGGAATTAGCTTTAATTTAAACTGGGTGTGTATTTTCCTTTAGTGAAATGCTAAAAATAAAAATAACAGGGAAAGGGTCAAAGAAAAATTCCTTTTACTTCTGAACTTGAAAGGGCTCAGTGATCTAAGTATAACAAGTGCTCAGTAAACTAAATATGAACTAAGTATGAGGAAAATATCCTCAAAATTATGTTTAAGAATCACGTTTTTCATAAATAAATTTTGGAAGGTATGATAAAAAATGTTTTATTTTCTTCCTTTGAAATATTTTTCTGAAGGGATATTGGGAATTTTCTCATTGTTGTATCTGACTCTCCTTTGCTGTTTATGTTCAAGTTAAGAATTGGTTCATGGAATAACAGGTCTGTGACAGAATGGGGGCTTGCATGCTCTTGGGAAAGCAATATTCTCCCAGAATGAAGAAAAGTACTTTGCAAAATAAAGCAAAGCCCCAGGGGAAAAGTTGACAGAGCTGAGAACAGTCACTAGAACACACATTGGCCTGAAACTCCATCCTTTCCAACCTCCCCTTGGTCTGATCAGGAACGTCACAAAAGTGGGGTGGTCATTATCTGTGCAGGAAAATGGGTGTAGAGTGGGAGGGCAGGAAGTGAGAGGCACAATCCTTGTTTCGGAATGAGCACCCAGAACATCATCAAAAGCATCCTTTCCCGGAGCACCTGCTGAATGTGCATCTTGTTATTCCAGGTGCCAGAGGTGTCACACAGGCCGTATTGTGGCCTTATACTTAAGGAATGGGGAAGAGGAGATCAAAACAAACAGATAAAGGTTATGTGATATTTACAAAGTCTTTCTGTGATCTTCAGAATAAACCCAGGAATTTACTTTGTGTTCATGACCTCAAGGTGACGATACACAGATTATACAAACTGACCTTGAGCTAGTCTATTAGATTCTCTGTTAGTTTGCAAATGCTAGAGTCCTCTCCAAGACTAGCTCTGATTTTGGACATATCCAAGTGTACGCTCTTATTGTTTTCTCAACTAATTTCAATTCTTTATCTTGTTTCTCTATTTCAGAACAAATTCAAAATAATTCAGAACTCCCTCTAATAAGTAAGTATCAAACTAATCAAATAAAATTAAGAAAACTAGTTTGTTTTGTGCTTAGAGAAATAATAGAAATTGGATCTTCTTAATCAAGCAGATTTGTTTGTATTAGATTATCTGTTGTGTGAACCTTGGTCCTCATTACTATCTAACACCCTCCCCCAGACAGCTGTGCCTATCACTCTTGGTAATGATATAGCTGAGGGCCCAGCCTAAACAGCAGCTGCAGCATGAACAATACAATCTTTGTTACCACTCTAAATTATCAAACTGCTTTATGCCCCGCTTCCGTTGCCGCTGATCATTTTTACCCAAAACCAAGTCTCTAGGGAAGCAAATCACACACATTATAATAGAATATCTTACTTCAATATTTTTCATGCTGTGTTAATAGCAACCCAGAATAAAAATAGATCTTATGTAATAACCCATAATACACACACATTTAAAAAGAAGTTTCACAAAGCCATACTTAACTTCAAGACAGGATTTCTCCATTGACATTTTGGGGTAGACAAGTCTTTGCTTCAGTGAGAGGGGTGATATCCTGCATAATGCAGGATGTTTAGCAGAGTTTCTGGCCTCTATTCACTAGATGCTATATCATCCCTCCTCTAACTTTATGACAACAAAAACTGTCTTCAGACATTGCCACATGTTCCCTGGAGGACAAAGCTGTCCTGGTTGAGAACCACTGTTCTAATGTGTGTAATGCATTCTGATATTTTCTATTCTGTTCTGTTTCATTTTTCAAAAATGCTATTTGTGATCTACTAAATTGTTTTACAATATACTAATGAGTTGCTACCAACTGTGGACAAACAGGGCCTTAATGCATGTTAATATTGATTAATTGTAATGAGCATTAGCCGTATGCTAGGAAGGACATATTTGGGGATACCAAAAGTATTTGGTATTTGGAGATATCAATGAGTTATGAGACAAGGAAAGATCATTGTGTTGAAGAAACTTGAATTTAGTGTCGGAAACATGTTGACTTGAGTTCCAACTGCTACTCACTAGCTGTCTGAATTTGGGCAAAATTCTTGGAACAATAACATTGTTCTCAAGTTGTGAGACTGGATAAAGGCAATGGCTTCCCTGTAAGTGACGACCATGAGAGTTAAAATACATACTGCAAATGGAACGGCTTGGTGAAGTGCTTTCTGAGAACTGTTATGGAGACTGTTCTATGGAAGATTAACCCTAGCAGAATAAAGGATTTTTCCAAAAGATAAATTATTACAGAGCCACATGTCCTCAGCAGTAAAGCAAAAGGCAGCAGAGGGAACTGAGGCCTGGGATTCTCAGGAAATGCCTCTGAAGGGGGAAGAAGGCATTCGAGTTCTGACAATGCAGAGGGGACTTGCTGATCCTAATATTCTTCAGATTTCCTAATTGTATTTAGCATTGACTAACATTCCAGATTCAACCAGTGCCTCAGGAAGACCCTCCAAGGAAGAGATGGCAAACACACCATGGCTTCTTTATAGTTTGCTTCCTTTGGGGGGATTGCTTCTACTCATTACCTGTTTCTGCCTGTTCTGCTGCCTGAGAAGGCACCAAGGTGGGTTCCATTTTCCCTCTGCCCTTCCGTACCACACATTTGGGTTCTTATTCCTGGGGCTAATCAATTTTTAGTTTATTCCTGTTGTTTTCTTTCCCAATTCTGTGATAAACCATGGATAATGATTTCCTGGGGGACAACTCATACTTCCACAAAAAAGCCAAATGGGTTAATCTGAGCTCCCCCCAGTCATGGGGAGGCATGCTCACCAGGACACAGTGCTCCAGCCCAGGGCTGCGGCTAGGAGGGCACATTGCTGGGACCTTCTCATTCTATTTGCATCCGTCTTAGGTTTGTATGAGAAGGGGTTCTTCTAAACCTTAACAGGATTGAAAGGGAGATTAAAATAATCTCTTGGATTGGATCTATAAGTCTGATTTGTGTTATTTTGTCTTATCCTGTTTTTCTCAGCCACGCTACATCATGCCTGGCATGCACACACCCTTATCTAAATGAAGATCCAATGTTCCTAGAGGGAATTCATAGTGTCCCTACTTTCTGTTGCCATTACAAACGCATGCTTCAACTCAATCCTCACCCAACAATAATGCATTTGAATTATGTGGCTAGGACAGGAGAGGTGTGATATTCTGAAAACAATTCCTTTCTACTTTTGTTAAGAACTCCCTCAGTGTCATGGCCAAACATGTTTAAGTAAGAGAGGGATGCATAGGGAATTCTGATTTAGCTCTGATCTGAACCACTTCTGTTTTCTTTTCCTTTCCTCCATCCCTCTAATCCTTTTTCCCATAACACCAACCACAGTGTAGCTGTAGAAACTGAGCTAGACAGAACAACCCTTATTTTGTCTGCACAGGACAAAGCTGTGTCTGGGCAAAAGTGCTTCCGGTATTTTGGAGTGAGCCCAGAATCTTCTCAGAATTCTGAAGAGTTTCCTATAACCCAAACTCTGCGTCTGCAGCCACACAGCTCTTTCTGTGGTTCCTCTGTAGATTTCCTCATCTTTCTTGAGGCTGCTAGAAGAACTTCTCTCAGAACCTCAGAAAAAGAGTCAAAAATACATTTTTTGATTTACCACAGCCAAAGTGACCTATGCAGTAGGAGATCCTGGCAAGGTAGGAGACAGGGCAGCAGCATTTCTGGCATTGAGTATGGAATGTCCTCAGAGCAAGGACTTCCAGCCTTTCCCAAGAGATGTCCTGGGTCTTGTCTCTTCCTCTTAGCTGTGCTGTAGGGCTATGTAGAGTGAAAAGTGAGGAACCAGCGAGGGAAATGGCAGTGTGAACGCTCACTAACAGGTGTGTGTGGCATGCTGGCCAAAGTAAACGGACAGTCCAAAACTAATAACACGATCACTGGTGTGCAACGGGTGGGCACGGGTGGGAAGGTGGTTTACCTTTGTTTGCTTTCTTTACTCTTTTTGATTCCTATTGTTCTTTTGGTCTTCCAGGGAAACAAAAGAAGCTCTCTGATACAGCAAGAAGGGACATTAACATGGTATGTTTGATGTATTTGTTGGAACAAATGCAATTTGTGTTATACTATGTGTATTTATTTAGCCATTTAATTAATTAATTCAATGAATTTATATAATACTTACCATATGCCAGGCACTGTTCTAAATACTACATATACGGACTCATTTTTTAACATGTCTTTATTTTACATTCACCTCTCTCCGCATCAAAGATTCTTCAGCATTAACAATCTCATAATAAATGGTTTTTTGGAAGGGCACAGGAAGCAGTCTAGACCTGAAGCAGAGAAGTCAGAGACTGAACCATATAACTTTGGCTCTGATCTTGTCTGTTATGTGGCTTCAGGATATGCATTTATTATCACAAACATAACACCTTAAAGTAATTCTGGAAGAGAGTAGGGAGTTAGTGAAAGAATGAACCCATAAACAGCCTCATATAATGACAAGGTGTTTTCATAAATCTCACCAAAAGATAAAGAGGCATGATCTCAGGCTTAGTTACCATGCAAAAATCCCTGGTAATAGGTGTGGGCTCATTAAGGGAGAGACCATCAGATGAAGGGAATTTTGGAGGCAATTTTTCCTACAAGGTTTGGGATATACAGTTAGGGCTTGCTTTTCCTTCTGAATCCAATGTTGTGTAGATATTGGAAATAAATAAAAATGTAAGATGGAGCTATATACAATTTGCAAAAACAATATCTGAAGCTCTTTAATTAAAAATAAATTGTCGTCAATGAGGTTCCACAAAAGAACTTGGGGGGGGGGGTGTTTATATTTCAGTAAGGAAGAGAAGTGATAAAGAGGGATTGAAAAGTGTTCTGTGACGTCAGAAATGACAAACAATAAAGTACAAAATAACTATGTGGGGGGAACATAGTGGTTCTCAGGCCTTTCATCCTTTAATAATTGAGTCTGCTAAAAATGTTGTTGTCACCAGCATATATGAGGAACAACAGTAGATTGTTTCTCTCAAGGTACATGAGTCCATTTAGGTTTTCACTCATAGTTTACTAATACACATGCACTATTATGCCTTAAGTGGCACTTAAAATCACCTTTTTTTTTTCCTCTTGTAGGTTGATGTTCCCCAGCCCTTTAAGAGTGAGCAAACAGAAGAGGGCACTGGACAAAATTCCCAAACACTGCCATCAGAAACTGGAATTTATGATAATGACCCTGAAACTTGGTTCAGGATGCAGGAAGGGTCTGAAGTTTATTCTCAACCACACCTGGAGGAAAACAAACACGGCATTGTTTATGCTTCCCTGAACCATTCCATCATTGGAACAAACCCAAGACAGGCAAGAAATGTGCAAGAAACACCGACAGAATATGCATCCATATGTGTGAGGAGTTAAATCTGGTCCTGAGTCCAACCAGTGATTGTTCCTTGATCAGCATGTCAACACCATTGTCTGGGCCCCAGAAGGATGTCAAATAATATTTATTAACCTGACAGTTTTCACTTTAAAAAGGTTCATGTTAGTGCTTGGGCCTTACAAGTCCACAGTACAAATGATTAAAATGTCTCCTGGAAACTCCTTTGGGAGACTTTTATATTATAGTCTTTAACAACAAAAATTTCTCTGCAAAATTGATTGATATCATGAGTAGCAGAATAGTAGATATTTAAACATAGCTGCGTTTTATTCAATATATAAACTCAATCTTTCTTTTGGAGCAATCAGAAAGACTTGCAGGGAAGAGAGGTTTGTGTTATCTGGATCAGTTCAGTACAAAAAGAAAAGAATGTCCCAATTTGACTAACCGTAAATACAGAAACGATTGTACATTTCCAGTCAATCTTCCACAATAAGAAATTTTCCTATGTCAGGCTAAGACTGGTGTTTCTTAAAGGTAAAGGAGAAATCATTTTAGACTTGATATAGAAAAGAATGGAAAGGATAAATGGTGCAATAAAGTTACAGGATATATCAATCGGATATGGAGTGGATGTTTCCCACACCTGGCAAACAAATGCTTATATCTACCCTGTTAGATTGCTAAGCAAATACAGGTATTAATGGAGCAATCCATGTATAGTGCATTTTTGAGCCAAGTGGTGACTCAGTATTTGGGTTACATAGACTAATGGATATGAATGTGACATAATGCTGCTGGATTAATATAATTGTGGGTATGTAAATAAACAAATTAGTGAAAATATGAATTATTAGGCAAATGAAGATTAATGGCTTCAACTACTTCATGCTTGACTTAATAGCAAATTAAAAGCATAGTTAATGGAATAAAGAAAAGGCCAGAATATTTAGTAGGTTGGTAGGGGTCAACATACTTTCATTCACCACATCTGTATTTCTTTTCTTCTTACTAAGGAATAGGGGCAAATCATATGTAGTGATGTA
>RJWJ010002103.1:35375-109256 GCA_004363605.1 Indri indri
TGTGTGTGTGTGTGTGTGTGTGTGTGTGTGTGTGTGTGTGTGTGTGTGTGTTTGTTTGTGTGTGTGTGTGAGTGAGAGAGAGAGAGAGAGACAGAGAAACACATAGGATGGTCTCAGTTTAATTCTGCGGTAAAGTACAAGGGAACTTAAAAAGAGAAATTCCAAAGGGAAAAGAAGAGGGCAGCCCCAGACCCCAACACTATCCATTAGAAATGTCTGCAGTGGAAATTCTAAAAACCTCAGCCAATAATTTGCTTCAAGTACAATCTACTTTTTGTCTCTACAGATTAGTCTATTCTGGACATTTCACATAAATGGAATCATGTAATATGTGGCCTTTTATGTCTGGCTTCTTTCACTTAGCATAATGTTTTCAAGATTTATCTGTGTTGTGTCATGTACCGGTATTCATTCCTTTTTATGAACGTATAATATTTCATAGTATGGGTATGTCACATTTTATTTATCCATTCATTAATAGATGAACATTGGAGTTGTTTTTACTTTTTGGCTATATGAATAATGCTGCTATTGACATATATTGCAATTAACCTTGAACTATACTTGCATTATCACATAACTATCCATCCAATATTTGTAGATATCAAGTTATCCATCAAAAATATTCTTCCAGTTAAATACTTTAATTTTCATATCATTAACTAGATGTCAGTATTTGTCTAGAGCTTTTGCTTTTCATGTAAAATTTGCATGCAATAAAATGTACATTTGCTGAGTTGAAAAATGTCTATACCTGGGTAATCCAATCTGCTATGGAAGTGTGCATCAATACTATCATCCCAGAAAGTTCCCTATGTCCTCTCCCAGCCAATATTCCACACCCCCAGAAAAACTTGTTTTTTTGATTTTTTCTACCATAGATGTTATTAACTAGTACATATCTAGGTTTTGAAAAAATAAGTTTCTGTCTTAATGGAGTTATATAACTCATTCATTTTTGATGCATTTATTTCATGAAACTTATTCTTTACCTCATATTTCATATTTATCATGCTTCAATTGTTTTTTCCATTTTTCTGCCTTTTTCTTTTCCTTTCAACTTATGTAAATGTTTTATATTCTCATTCTATTCTATAAAGGTTAATTTTTTGTCCTATAATTAAATACTTCTTCTAACAATGTCTAAGTTTAATTCCTAACTATTTAATATATCCTCCAATTAGACAAGGAAGTCTGTGCATTTAAAAATCCCTCTGCCCCCTTTCCTAAGCCTCTCTATATGTCCTTTAATATTATCATCTGAAAGTTTCAGTCTAGTTAATTAATACATTTTCAGATTTCACAGTAATTTTTAGTAATTTCTTTGGTTATCCTCTTTGCTTCTAAAATCCCACATCTTCTTTTAGGAATTTTTCTTTCTGGTATAAATCTTCAGGAAATTCTTAAAGAGAGGGTTTAGGTGATAAATATTCTGAGTTCTTGCACATATAAAATATTTTTATTTCAACTCATAATTTGGCTATGATTGGAATTCTAGGGTCAAAACAGCTTTCTCTTAAAACTTTGAAGATACTTTTTCATTATCTTATTGCCTCCGGAGTTGCCTCCAGAAGATGGAAGTCTACTAATAAGATTCTTATTCATTTGTAGGTAATTGTTTTTTGTTCTATGGAAGGTCTTAAAATTTTCTCCCATAATTTTGTAGGCTCTAAAATAACACTATAGATAGTGTGTTTAAATTTTTTTCTTGTTTGGCTTTTAGTAGGACCTTTAAATCTCAGGATTTATGTCTTTCTTAGTTTAGGGTAATTCTCTTCTATCATTTCTTTAAATATAATCTCTTCTCCATTTATTCTATTCTTACTTCTGGGAACTCTTCTGAAATGGCCATTGAAATTCTGGGTCTATTTTGCAAAGTCTTGTAAGCTGTCTTTCATACATTTCCTCTCTTTTTTTCTTTGTGTGAGTTCTGGGCAATTCTTCGTCTCACTGTTCTAACTTACTACACCAATATTCAGCTGTGTGTGCTCTACTTTTCAGACCATCTCTTAAGGTTTTCATTTCAACAACCAAATTTTTAATTTTCATGATCTACGATTTGTTCATTTTTTAACTTCTGAAGGTCCTAATTACACTTTTTTGTTTTTTAAATTTTATTTTTTTATTTCAGCATATTATGGGGGTACAAATGTTTAGTTTACAAATATTGCCTTTGCCCCACCTGAGTCAGAGCTTTAATCATGTCCATCCCCCAGATGGTGCACACTGCACCCAGTAGATGTGATATACCCATCCCCTCCTCCCCTCCCACCTGCCCAACACCCAATGAATGTTACTTCCATATGTGCACATAAATGTTGATCAGTTAATATCAATTTGATGGTAAGTACATACGGTGCTTGTTTTCCATTTTTGGGATACATCACTTGGTACAATGGGCTCCAGCTCTATCCAGAATAATACAAGAGGTGCTAGATCACCACTGTTTTTTGTGACTGAGTAGAACTCCATGGTATACATATACCACATTTTATTAATCCACTCATGCATTGATGGGCACTTGGTTGTTTCCACATCTTTGCAATTGTGAATTGTGCTGCTATAAACATTCTAGTGCAGATGCCTTCTTTATAGACTGTCTTTTTTCCTTTGGGTAGATGCCCAGTAATGGGATTGCTGGATCAAATGGTAGTTCTACTTGTAGATCTTTGAGGTACCTCCACATTGCTTTCCACAGAGGTTGTACTAGTTTGCAGTCCCACCAGCAGTGTATGAGTGTTCCTATCTCTCCACATCCATGCCAACATTTATTATTTTGGGACTTTTTGATAAAGGCCATTCTCACTGGAGTTAAGTGATATCTCATTGTGGTTTCGATTTGCATTTCTCTGATGATTAGAGATGCTGAGCATTTTCTCATATGATTGTTGGCCATTAGTCTATCTTCTTTTGAAAAGTTTCTGTTCCTGTCCTTTGCCCACTTTTTGATAGGTTTGTTTGCTTTTTTCTTTCTGTTTTTCCTGAGTTCTATAAATAGATTCTAGTTATCAGCCCTTTATTGGATGTGTAGCATGAGAATATTTTCTCCCATTTTGTAGGTTGTCTGTTTGCTCTTGTGATAGTTTCCTTGGCTATGCAGAGGCTTTTTAATTTGATCAGGTCCCATTTATTTATTTTTGTTGTTGCTGTGATTGCCTTTGGGGTCTTCTTCATAAATTCTTTGCCTAGGCCAATGTCTATAAGAGTTTTTGCAACATTTTCTTTTGGAATTCTTATAGTTTCATGCCTTAGGTTTAAGTCTGTTATCCACTGTGAGTTGATTTTTGTGAGGTGGACGGTGCAGATTCTGTTCCAGTCTTCTACATGTGGCTATCTAATTTTTCCCAGAACCATTTATTGAATAAGGATTCTTTTCCCCAGTGTATGTTTTTGTCTGCTTTTTCAAAGATTAGATGGCTATATGAGGATGGTTTTATATCTGGGTTCTCAGTTCTGTTCCATTGGTCTATGTCTCTGTTCCTGTGCCAGTTCCATGCTGTTTTGGTTACTATAGCCTTGTAGTATAGGTTGAAGTCTGGTAAACCGATGCCTCCCAATTTATTCATTTAGCTTAAGATTGCTTTTGCTATATAGAGTCTTCTCTGGTTCCATATGAAGCATAGAATTATTTTTTCTAGATCTTCAAAAAATGATGTTGGTATTTTAATAGGGATTGCATTGAATCTGTAGATCACTTTGGGTAGCATAGACATTTGAACAATGTTGATTTTGCCGACCCATGAGCATGGTATGGTTTTCCATCTGTTAACGTTCTCTGCTATTTCCTTTCTCAGTGTTTCGTAGTTGTCCCTGTAGAGGTCTTTTACTTCCTTAGTTAAATATATTCCTATGTATTTTATTTTCTTTGTTGCTATTGTGAAGGGTATTGAGTCCTTGATTTGGTTCTTAGTTTGACTATTGTTGATTTATAGGAATGCTACTGATTTCTGTACATTGATTTTGTAATCTGAGACTTTGCTGAATTTGTTTACCAATTCCAGTAGTCTCATGGCAGAATCCTTGGGGTTTTCTAGGTATAAGATCATATTGTCAGCAAAGAGCTATAGTTTGACCTCTTCTGCCCCCATTTGGATGTCCTTGATTTCCTTCTCTTTTGTGATTGCTGTCCCAGACAAGATGGCTTCACACCCAAATTTTACCAGACCTACAATGAAGAACTGGTGCCTATACTGAAGAAATTATTCCACAACATTGAGAAGGAAGGAATCTCCCCAACATGTTTTATGAAGCCAACATCACCCTGATACCAAAACCAGGAAAGGATGCAACAAAAAAAGAAAACTACAGACTAATATCCCTTATGAATATAGATCCAAAAATTCTCAACAAAATCCTAGCAAATGGAATTCAGATGCTTATCAAAAAAATAATCCATCAAGACCAAGTGGGCTTCATCCTAGAGATGCAGAGATGGTTCAATATACACAAATCTATAAATTTAATTTGCCACATAAATAGAAACAAATACAAAGACCATACGGTCCTCTCAATAGATGCAGAAAAAGCATTTGACAAAATTCAGCACCCTTTTATGATAAGAATGCTTAACAAAATAGGCATAGATGGGACCTAACTAAATATGATAAAAGCCATGTATGGCAAACTCACAGCCAAGATCGTACTGAATGGGGAAAAATTGAAAGCATTCCCCCCTCAGAACTGGAACCAGAGAAGGTTGTGCTCTATCACCGCTTCTATTAAACTTAGTAATTATGCTTTTAAAAGGAAAAAAATAAAAGTCTCTGGGTTGCTCTATTAACTCTGTTTCTTCCATTGTAGGTTCTTGGATTCACTGCCCTTTTTCTTTCTTTATGTGTTGGCTTCCATGTAACATCTCATTATTCCTGACTGTCTTTTTTTTTTTTTGTATTGGAGACATTATTTTTGATTGTCTGCTTTAAGTATGCAGCCTGCCGGGGCATTATTTCACTAAAAGTGTGGGGGAAGCATGGCTTGCTGAGAGGATAGAACCTCAGTGTATATTCCTTCTGAGTGTGGATGCTCCTCATTTCTTTACCATCACAGTCGCAAGCACATTATTCATTTTCCATTCTTTCTGATCTTCTCTCTCTCACTCACTCCTTCCTGTTGTAAACAACACCTTCCATTATGTGACTAGTCAATAGGGGAGGGATTAATCAGCTCAGCTGGTCCTACTAATCACCATGGTTATTGCCTCCTCTGCCCATAATTCTCCAGGTATAGAGTTTCTTTGTACCACATCTCATACTTTTAGTAGTTTAAGCATACACAGATTTTGGATTGTGGCTTTTTTTTAACCATTCAATCCCCACGATTTCTGTCTTTTAAGGATTTTTCCCAGTTCTGGTCAAGTAAGGGGAGAAAGTGCATGTTTCAATGTAAGTATGGTTTTACATACTTGGTGATATATGTATGGTTCCTGCTTTGGGAAAGGAACCACAACTCTTTTATCTCAGCATTTCTAGTTTCTTCCATAGTAGATCCTCAAAAGGTGGTTGTAGATTTAGAATTAAAGGCAATAAAGTGGGCCAGTCATTCTCTGTTATAAGAAATCAGGCAATTTGCCAGACAAATGCTTTAGTGGCAGCTTCCAAGTTGAATCCCAGTAATTTACTCTTTACTGTCCCTATGCTTATGTTTTGTCTCCCCAACACAAGAACCATATTGATAATATATAGAAACAAATATAACCATACTTAATAGTTGTGTTTTGATACACATATTCTCATTTGGTCCTTACAACAGCAATGCAAGGCAAGAATCCTGAACCACATCTTGCAGTTGAGTCAACTGAGGCTTAGAAGGGACTGGTACAAGAGCATATTTTGGAAAGCAGCGGATGGACATAGATCTTTGGTGACAAGCGTACCATCTTTTCCATCTTCTGCAAAAAGGTAGTTATATGCTTTCTTAGTCCTTAAAACACTGGTGCATGGCAGATAGCAAAATGTCTATTAAAAATTGAGCCAAAGTTTTATTAATTTTACAATAAGAGTCAGAGAAAAGAGAAAGAATTCAGAGAATGTAAGTGGATAAAATCAAATATGATACATAGAGGCAATTTTAGATTTTTTTTGCTGGTGGTTTCTATATACATATCCACTTGTGTGTACTTCATGGTCATATCTCTACAAAATTTTTTTTTGTTGTTGTTACTGAATGGAATTTTTTTTAAATTTTAAATTTCCTGTGGAAAATGATTTTATTTTATTTAATGTTTTAACCCAATTATATCTTCGACTACCAGTCTCTAATGTCAAGGGAAAATATTATGACAGGGAATAAAAATTCTTTTCAGTTCAATTGAATTTCCACAACCCTCCTACTTATATTAGTCAGTATTTTTCCTCTTTCAGAAATGGTATACGTAGTATATCGGAGCCATTCTTAATCTTAGCACTTGATCAGAAGTTAAGGAATGCAAAGAATTTGAACCAGACATCAGAATAATTCCTCTCATATATGATTAAAAATAAAAATTTGTGAGCGATCACCCTATGCCCAAGTCCACTCTAATCACACTAGTTTAGCTCAGTTGAATTGCTCACTTTAATGCCATGAACTACTAAATTACAAATAACTTTTGCAAATTCTACTCATTTGATATTTGTTTAGTCTGTATTTTTATTAATTATTTCAGCAAAAATTGAGTAATATGTAAAGATACTGGGCTTGCATTGGGAAAACAGAAATAACAAGATAGAAGTCCTTCCTTAAGGATTTTGTCTGTGTGGAAAGAGAATAGGGCTGCCAGATTTAGCAAGTAAAAATGCAGCATGCCCAGTTAAATTTAAATTTATGATAAATAAATAAATTTTTAGTATAAGGATGTCTACGTAGTATTTGGAACAAATTAAAAACTTTTCTGTTCTTTATCCAAAATTTGAGTTTAACTCAGAGTTCTTTATTTTATCTGGCAACCCTAGAAGAGAGACAAGGAAAAAGGTAGTTATAATACACAACAGTTGGTGATCTGACATGGCTAATTCCAGAGAATAGTAGAAATATGTAGCTCCCTGTTAATTAGGGGTTTTCTTTTTAGTTTTCATATATGCTAGGGGAGAATATGACTCTTTTCTGCAATTTGACAAGGCCAGTGATCTGTAAAATATCCTGGCAGGAGAGCAGTTTCTTAGATTAAAATCATGCACTTATAACATAAATATGTTGGGAAATTTTTCAACCATACTGAAATTCACTGTTTTGCATGAATATTGAACCCAGTCCACAACCATATGGAAAGTGATTTTTGAGGATGAATACTGTTAAAAATGTCCCTTTAATGTGTTTCTACATGCAACTATGGAGAACAAACACACCTTACTATTCTAAGAATACAGGAAAAGATAAATGTTTTCCAGAGGGTGAAAATTGCTGTGGCAGAAGACCTGGGCCTTGACCTTTTAGGCATTATGTCCAGAGAAGGAATGTTAAAACTGGAGCACTAACTTGACTCATCTAGTTCATGCCTTTCATGCTGCATACAAGATAGCTAAGGCCAGCTAGGGTTAAGAGGCACAGTGACCCTTGCAGAAACAGGTTATTCTATACCACATAATATGCTACCTTTTTTCCCCCAGCAGACAATTTATTAATGTGGGGGAGAATCATGAAGAGACTATGAAAGACTTTTGCAAAGTTGAAGAAAGAGTGGACAAGAGAAAATAGAGAAAAGGGGAAGGATAAAAAGGTGACACTAGAAAAATAAATCCATTCTGTTTCCAGGTTAATGAAGCTTAAAAAGAGAAAAATTGTATAGTAGCTTCCCCTACCCATATCTCTTGTCTCTGTTTTTAGACCCTTAAAATTATAAAAGTTTTTGAAAAGGTAGCTATTTTAGTCTACTTTGTGTTTCTGTAACAGAAAACCACAGACTAGGTAATTTATAATGAACAGAACTTTATTTCTCACAGTTCTAGAGTCTGAGAAGTCCAAGATCAAGGGGCTGGCTTCTTGTGAGGGACATGTTGTTGTGCCATCCCATGACAGAAGATGGAAGGGCAAAAGAGCAAATGAGAGAGAGCAGGAAGGGGGCTGAATTCATTCTTTTATCAGGAACTCGCTCCCACAATAACTAACCCACTCTTGAGATAACAGCATTAATACATCTAAAGGTCCCATCTCTCAACACGGTTGCATTGGGAATTAAGTTTCCAATGCACGAACTTCAGGGGACACATTCAAATTACAGCATTCTGCCACTATCCCTCAAGATTTGTGTCCTTTTCACATGCAAAATATATTCATTCCAACCCAATAGATTCAAAGTCTTGCCTTACTAAAGCATCAACTCAAAAGTCTAATGTCCAGAGTCTCATCTGAACCAGGCATAGGTAGAACTCAAGGCACAATTCAATCTGAGGAAAATTTCTCTCCATCTGTGAGCCTGTGAAATCAAAACAAGTTACATGCTTCCAAGATACAATGGTGGGACAGGCGTAGGTTAGATATTTCTATTCCAAAAGGCAGAAATAGGCAAGAAAAAAAGAGTAACAGTTCCCAAACAAGTCCAAAATCCAACAGGGCAGATATTAAATCTTAAGACTCTAAGACACAGTGGGGTGGGTGTTGGGCCCCCAAAGCCTCAGCATATAGGAATGCTATTGATTTCTGGGCATTCATTTTGTAACCTGAGACTTTGCTGAATTTGTTTATCAATTCCAGTAGTCTCATGGCCTCGCTCCTTTCCACCCTCTCCTATTCTGCAGTTTCTCCCAGGCCTCTGCCAGCAGGCAGGACCTCAAGCCAGCAGCTCTCCCCTGGCTGTGATGCAGGCCAGGAGGTTCCCTACCCAGGATCGCAGCCTGGGCTGGGTGCACAGCCTTCCCGTGGGAGGAGGGTTGACCCTCAAGTATGCTGATCTGCCCCTGAAGGCACACACTCCTCAGTAGGCTTGTTAACAAATATCCCCTCTGTGCCCTGGGCCAACATGATTGAGACCTGGGTTACGGGATCTGGTCTGTAGGCCTGTACCCTGGGCCCCAGAGACCAATCCTGACCCTGCCAGGGAGAGGAATGCTGCTCTCAAGTCACCCATGGGGCACCCAACCTGGATCGATGTCTCTCCACCTCCGGATTTGCTCTGCTCTCCTGGAGTCCAGGCAAGTGGTGCCTGGGAGGGCTAGTGGGTAGGGAGCTCACAGTCTGAGTACCCCTCAGTATGCTGTAGGGCCCCAAAAGGAAAGCTCCCATTCCCTGCAGATGCCTCCAGGTTATCTCTCTTAGCAGCCATGGGTAGGGAAGGGAGAGAGAAGAATAAAGCAGTATGGCACCTGCTGATCAGCTCTGTGGGCCAGGAAGTGCCCTGAGGGAGGTGGGAGCCTAGTGCCCTGTCCACAAGAGGCTCACCGCTCACTGGAAGTGGCCATCTCAGGGCTGATGTTGACAGATCTCTCCAACTGCTCAGGAGCCCACCAGTAGTCCAAGAAGCAAGGGAGGGGAAATTTAACCACTCCTCCTACCCTTGTTGCTGGTTTCTGAGCCTCTCAGGGGCCTTTCTCCTTCCAGTTCTCCTCCGCAACTTCTTCCCATGGAGTTTCCTGTAGTTTCAGGCACCCTTCCTTCCGACCCTCAACCGATCTATGTTGTCTACCTGTTTATTTATTTATTTTTTTTCGCTTTCTTCTAAAATCCGTCTTTCTTGCAGAGACACTCTGGCTGGTGGATTTTCTCATCTACTGTCTTCTGACCCCTCTCGGCCTCTTTTGTTCTTCGTGTTACAGGATATAGCTCAGCTGAACTATGGCTCCATCCCAGGCTTGGCGCCTGGCCAGATGCAGGTTTGGGTGGGCCTCCCTGGTGGGCAGAGGTCACGGGCTTTGTATTTGGCAGAGATGGGATTATTAAAATTGTTTAATGATAATAGCCTAGAACTGAGGGCCCTCCCTTCAAAAGCTCTGTATTTCTGCTTATGTACAGGAATTTGAATTTTGAGAAGATAGTCTGCCATTTTCTTCCTTTGCCAGCAAAGTAATAAACTTCTCTTTCCTTCTCCTCAACCACTTATCCTTGTTCTTCTGATGTGGCCTCGTGGACAAGTGCTGAGCTTTTGGTAACAATGGTATTTCCTCTACCAGGTAAGTATTCTTTTGTCCACCTTTTAAATTGCCTAAATAGTACTTTGTATGCAGCAGGTATTTTCCTGATTAGTACATCCTCATGTATTATTCAATATTGTTGCAAGTCTCAACCAGATTTTTAGAGGGATTTAAGTCTTATAATGGTGTGAAAACTGTGAAACAATATTACTTTATTGTAATATAATATCAACAATCTATTATATTCTCCTGTTTGTAAACTTTATGGATAGCCTATATTTAATATTTTGATATATCTGCTACCTCTCAAATGTTCCAAAACCTAATTTAAATACTAAAGGAATAACTGATATAAGCATGCTTTATCTCAGTGTCTGAACACTACCCATTCTTTCCAAGAATTATTTCCAAAATTAATTTTCAGTCTCTCATCTGTTCATGCTCATTAATTTACATTTGAAAACATCTGGACAGTGTTGCATCAATGTTAGAGGGTATATTCAAGATGGCGAATTTGTTAATCAATAAGTGTGTTTATGAACTCACATAACCGAAAAGTCTAGAATATCTAGTTTCTGGAGAAGCTTGATGAGAAGCTTATATAATTCTATTATTGGGATCTAGATTATTTTTGTCTTTCTTCTACTTCTCAACTCTAATTTGGATTCATTTTCAGTCATACTCTGTCCTTGCAGTTGCAAGATGACTGTAGCAACTACAGACCATATATCTTTAAAACTCCAATTACAAGAGAAAAAAGAAAGTCCTTGTCTCCTAAAGTGCAAAGAGAAGTCTTAAAATGCAAACCCACAGTTCTTGATTTCACAGACTTAAATCCTGTGTCCATTTTCGAATGAAATTGTAGCCAGAAAAAATTGTGATTCATGAAATGTATTGTTTGAATTAGGATTTGGCCACAAGTACACCCCCAGAGCCAGGTGTAAAATCAAGTTCACTCTACATACATAGACAGAAGGGTGGGGGAATAGTGATTCCCCCAAACAACATTGGGGTCCTGTGGCCGCTACGTAGAGTCTTGATTCCAGATGGAAAAGCCGACAAATGTCCATTACATATGTCCTAATATACAATATCATCTCTGTAGTACATATGAAATTCACTTTGGAAAATTCACAGAAAGAAGCAGTCATACTCAGGAAACATTAAACTGATGTTTGGAAGGATACCCATAGACTGATGATTGGGGAAGACCATTCATATTAAGAGGCCATTAACAGATAAAAAAAGCACTGGCTTTCCATATGAGTCAAAAATAAAAATAATAAAAGCAGATGCCTCAATTGTCAAGCATTTATCTGTCACTGAGCTGCCTCTTAAGAGTGCTATCTCCTGGCTATGAGCAATAGGACTTTTTATTTAATTTGATAACTGTTAATATAGTTAATAATACTGTATTATATACTTGAAATTTATAAAAAGAATAGACCTTAAATATTTCCTCACACTAAAAGGTAACTATCTGAGGTGAAGGATGTGTTAATAATGTGATTTGGGTAATGATTTCATAATATATATGTATATCAAAGCATTACATTGTATGCCTTAAATATATACAATTTTATTTGTCTGTTATACCTCAATAAAGCTGGAAAAAGTATTACTTAAAAAAAAACAGTATTCTGAAAGCCTAAAAACCTTCTATGTTCTGCCCCATTCTGTTAGGTGCTAGGATAGAAGAAAGACATATTCTGTATGGAGAACTCTGGGAGCTAAGCACAGAACAATACTAATACCCAAAGAAACCAGCTCCATCAGAAGCACAGCTTAGAAGACACTCTTGGCCTAAAAGGGTTGGTATCCTTAAAGGTGAAATGAGTTTTTTCTAGGCAGCATATAGTTAGGTCTTGACTTTTTAAAATTTATTCAGCCACTCTATCTATGTCTTGGGAATTTAATTCATTTACATTCAAAGTAATTATCGGTATGTTAGGACTTATTACTGCTATTTTGTTAATTGTTTTCTGGTTGATCCTTTGCTACTTTCTTCCTCCCTTGCTTTATTCCTTTGTGATTAGATGATTTTCTCTAGTAGTTTGCTTTTACTTTTTACTTTTTATCTTTTGTGTATTTATAATAGGGTTTTGCTTTATGGTTACTATGAGGCTTACATAAAACATTTTATGGCTTCAATAGGGTATTTGAAGCTGATAATTACTTCACTTTGAGCATATTTTTTCAAAAAAAACCCTACACTTTTACTACATCCCCTCACACAGATTTTGAATTTTTGATGAGACAATTTGCATTTTTTATATTGTACATCCCTTAACAAATTATTTTAGCTCTTATTTTAAAAATGCTTTTTTCCTTTTAACCTTCATACTAAAGATATGTGATTTATTATTATAATATTACAGTATTCTGAATTTGACCAGAATTCCTAGTGAATTTTATACCTACTTATATTTTAGTATTGCTAATAAGTGCCATTTCTTTCAACTTGAAGAACTCCCTTTAGCATTTCTTGTAAGACAGGTCTAATGGGAATGAGCTCACTCAGCTTTCATTTGTCTCAAAGTCTTTGTCTCTGTTTCATTTGTTCTGAAGGGCTTATTTGACAGACAAAATATTCTTGTTTGGCAGGGTTTTTTTTTTTTTTTTCCTTTAACACTTAAATATATTACTCCTTTCTATTCTGGCCTGTAAGGTTTATGCTGAAAAACATGTTTCTAGCTTTATTCAAACTCTCATATATGATAAGCTTCTTTTCTCTTTTAGGACCCTCTCTTTGTTTTTGATTTTTGACAATTTGATTAAAATATGTATTGGTGTGGTCTTGTTTGCAATTATGGGAGTAAAGGGAAACTTCCCCTTTGCCCCAGAAGGTTCTCTGAAATATCAATTCACGATAAAGCAGATTATTAATAATAAGAGAAAGAGATTCATTTACCATGCACACAGGGAGAATCACAGTGATTACCCGATGTCTCAATAGGATACAGAAATTTATATACCCTCATTTTAGAGAGGCAGGGGAGATGAGGCATATAGGTAATTTTGTTTAGAGGCAATAAATGCTTACTAGGGAGGATGAATAGATACTTGAGAGAATGAATGAATGGGTGGAAACAGATTGACTTGTAAATGATTCTCTTTGCAAATTAAATTAACCTGAGAGTCACGTATTATATTTAAAATAATTTAAAATAATTTGGGCCAGGCCTGGTTGCTTTCCTGATTTTCTATCCTGTAACATATCGAGATAAGAGGAAGGAGAAGGGAAGCTGGTTGTTCTTTTTGATGGGTCCATCTGGTTTTATGCAGATAGAGGGAAAGCCTGGACAAAATTATTTGTCCAAATTATTTGTCCAATGCCTATTGACCTTTAAGGGCCTTCAATTTGAAATACTCTATATACCAAGGAGTCATATTTTGTGGTGAAATTTCTTGAGCTCTTTCAGAATAAATTTGATCAGAGTCTTTTTACCTTCCTGTACCTGGCTATTTATATCTTTTCCCTGGAATTGGAAAGTTTTTAGCTATTATTTAATATTTCTTTAAATAAGCTGTTTCTTTGTCCTCTTCCTTTTTGAACTCCCGTAAGTCAAGAATTTCCTCTCTTTCTGCTGCCCCACAAATTCTGTAAGCTTTTATTTCTTTTCATTCTTATTTCTTTTTTCTTCTCTGATTGTGTGTTTTCAAATAACCTGTCTTTGAGTTCACAGATTTTCTTTTGCTTGATCAAGTCTGCTATTAATGCTTTCTATCGCATTTTTATTTCATTCATCATATCTCTTAACTCCAGAATTTATTTTTTTTAAAAAAGTGATTTTAATCTCTATTGAATTCTTTCTTTTGTTCATTTATTCTTTTCCTGAATTTATTGAATTGTTTCTTTGTATTTTCTTGAAGTTCACCGAGCTTCCTTAAAATAATTACTTTGAATTCTTTGTCAGGCAGTTTGTATATTTCTATTTCTTTGGCATCAGCTACTGGGAAATCATTGTGTTCTTTTGGTCATGATATGTTTTCTTGGTTTTCTACATTTCTTATCAACATATATTGATGTCTCCACATTTGGTGAAATAGTCACCTCTTCCAGACTTTATGGGCTAGTGTTTGATGTGGAGGATTTTCCCCTACTAGACAGTACAAATAAATTTGTTGTGTGGGGTGCTGCAGTTCTGGCAGTGGCGAGGGTGCCAGCTGGATAGCCCTTGTGTAGCTCTTTCAGCTGAGGTCAGTGTTGACAAAGATTGCAGAGATCCTTAGCTGCCAACACTATGGATGCCAACACATCCACATGTGTAAGGTCTTTGGTAGCAATGGCTGCTAAGGTCCTCAATATGTTTTTTCCTACTGGGAAAGTTGTGGCTTAGGAGGTCCCTCTTGTCACTGGGTCCACCTTGCAGGCCCAATCCTGGTGGTGGTGGTACCAATGTCTGATGAGTAATGCCTGTGGAGTGGCCACAGAGCTGAGGCCTGAAGCAAGGGCATTCATGGAGGGACTACAGCTCTGGGGCCCAGGGCAGTAATGGCATTGGTGCCTTGGTATACCCCATTGCCACATTCATAATAGTATGTGATATATGTGAAGCTGCTGGGGTGCTGAGAATAGAAGCATAGGTGTGTGAAGACTTACAGTGGCTCCAGGGGCAGTGTGAAGCCTAACTCTCTCTAGTGGCTGAGCTGGTTCCTGGACCATGAGCAGGCTAATAAAGACCTTGATTTTTCAAACTGGCTCACTATTGTATGGTCCTGGTATCTGAGATATGAACAGGTGCAGCGCAGCCACAGAGTCCAAGTCTGGAGTCTGGGTACTCATGAGGCAACCACAGTTCAAGGGTTGGGGCATGCTTGGGGTTGGGAGAGGTGGAGGTTTGGTTCTGAAGCATCACACCTTGGAGGGAGGTGGTGTGTGTGTGCAACCACATCTTACTCTCTGGGGTTTACCAGTGGGAATGGCTGATGATTATCTCAGTGGCAAAAGATGCTGGTGTCCTTTGCAGAACAGGCTTCAGAGGACCACAACATTTCCTACCATGTGGCTGGTACTGACAGCCTCCACCTATCTTCTTTGTTCCTAGTTGTGTCCTGGCATCCCAAGTGTGCTTATCTCACTAGAAATCCTTTCTGTGTGGATATTCTCTGCTTTTTTTGCTCCATTGTGTTGCCGCAAATTCTTTAATAGGGCTTGAGCTTTCTCAGGGCTTTTTTGGCTAGTGGATAGCGTTAGGTTTGTTTCAGGTGGGAACTCAGAAAGTATGTATGGGACAGAATGCAGTTAATGGAAAACCGAGGTTGTGAATCATAGCCACAGGGGTCTGGAGAGTCCCTGGAGGTTGTAAACCTAATGGACAGCTTCAGCCAGCATTCCTATCCCCCCTGATAAGGATGGAACTACACTCTTCCCTTATTCTACAGGATGAGACTGACCCAGGGGTCCCAGAAATAAGTTGTTTGAAAAAGATTTTTATTGCAGCGGCTGTTCTGGCCCAGGTACTCACTCCCCCTTAAAAGACCCTCTATAAAACCAAAGGCTTTCCCCTCCCTCAATGTGGATGCTCTTTGGCCTCCACCCATCTGCACCCAGATGCCCAAAATAAATAGCATTTTGCTACACATGAGGCTTCCTGTCTCCCTTTCTCTCTCTTTCTCTTGGCTCCAGACCTAACAAATAGCTGCCTATATTTGTTTTTTGTAGTGGATGAAGGCTGATATTTTCACTCTGCTATCTTGGTGATATCACTCTTATAATTACTAAGTAATGTAAATTATTTGTCAACTTCACTACTTCATTATATTCAATCTTATATTATTTTTGAAACACTTCTCAATGTAAAGAGACCATGATTAAGAATAGTTAGTTGCTTAGCCTTAGTGTTCAGTTACCCATAGTCTCAGGTAACAGTAATAAACTGAAAGAAGGGAAAAGATAGGGAATTCTGCTGATGGCTTAATAATCTGTTATGGAAGCTATGCCTATTACAGGGTGATGAGTCATATCCAGGTGGGAATTTATATATCTGTGATTTCCTGAAGTGGATTAATTTGGATTTCTCTATTATACGACACGTCATAAAAATAAAATTGACTAATCAGAATATGACACATCGACAGCCTCACATTGTAACCTAAATACACAGGAAGAGTAAAAGAATGATCCAAGGACCCACCTAGGGAACATTGTAGACCTTTGCATTTGACAGTGAGTCAGTAATATTGAAATGGTAAAGCTTCGACTGAAGATTAAGGAAAACATGAGAGTCCTTTCCCAAAAGTACACAAAACACACACTACTCGAAGTGTGACCTGTGGATCAGCAGGGCTGGCATCATTTGAGAGTTGTTAGTAATGCTCTCAGCCTTCACAGAAGGTTCAAATGAATCCTGATCTATAAGGCCTGCATTTTACCAAGTTCTCCACCTGATTCATATGCACATTGAAGTTTGAGAAGCACTGCACTACTCACAAAAAGTGTTCTGTAAGAAGTAGATCATTCCTTTTCTGTCTTTGCTTTTGGTATACAATAGAAATGCCTTTATGAGTTCCATTATTAATAACACTCGATTATACGAGGAAACTAAGTTCAGTAAACTTTATTCTCTGATTTCCTCAGCCATAAGGCATTCCATTTCTAAATGAATAGAAAATTTTTCAATCTGATTTCAACTGTCACCAAAGTTGGGTAATTTTTTGTCACTACCATCCAGGCAGACAAAAGAAGAAAGTCCATGTCTTTGTGATATATGATTCTCTTTTCTTTCATTACTCTGTCTCAGCCTCCCATCACCACTGCATAGTTCATACATTCATTCAACCAACAAACATTTATTAATCACCTAATGTATGTCAGTCTCTGTGCTAAGTGTTGGAGATTCAATGCATGAATAACAGTCTGTGTCCATATTTGAGGGCATAATTCCTAACATGTAAAAACTATATACAGATGAGACAAGTGACATGTTCCCAGTTACTTGTTTCAAGTAAATTTGACAGAAGTTTAGGACATTACACAGATGAAGTGACAGATCTGCAGTTTAATGTCATTTTTGACACGTTTTATTGTTAGGGCCTAGGGACCATAGGCAGCAAATAACCAGCCATTAGCTTCTCTTTCTTCTAAAATTTGTCTTTTTTTGCAGAGACACTCTGACTGGCGGCTTTTCTCGTCCACCATCTTGGCTCCTCTCTCTAGCTTCTATATTATGCTTGCTCGCTTGCTTGCTTAAGAGAGTGGAAAATTTTCAATTGACCCTTATCTGACTCCGAACCTGCCACCTCACTTCTGTTAGTATACTTAAGAATGTAAGGGGGAAGACAGTGCCTTACACACAGCTGTCCACAGGATAAAATAGTAGCCTAGGCCAGAGGGTCAAAACACCCTGGAGCACCGAGACGCCCAGCTGTGCCTCATGTGTGGAATGTGCTCTGGCTTAGAAAACAGGATGTAGAATGTATTTTAACTAAGATTAATGTTGTTATACTTGCTTCAGAGTCAAATTGTAGCTGTAACTTGTAACTCCTGCAAAACCCATCTAAGAGCGATGGAGAATTCCCAAAAACCTCCCAGACCCTGTCAACCCAAGATAAGATTGTACCACGGTTAGGACTAATGCTTTTTGCTTCTGTAACTGTGCTTGTGCAATTAGATGATTTATCAAAGTGTGGTTTTTGCCTTTAAAAGAGCCCGCGTCTCTTGGCTTGGGGCTGCTTTCTGTGCTGCTGCCTCTTAGAGGTGCAGGGGTAGTCTCTGGCCAGCTAATAAAGACTCACAATTTGGCTCAGTTTCGGTCTTAGGTGGTCTTTCCTCGCACTCCAGACCATAACATTTATAAATAATTTCTTTCATGCTCTTACTGTTTAATACCTCCTCTCCTTTTCTTAATCTTTGGAATAGATGATGGGTAAATGAGCAAGGATAAAGCAATGGAAGGCGGCCTAGAATGAAGAATTTCTCTGTTTGGCCCTGAGGATCAGCCTGTTTGCCTCAGGTTAAAGTCACTATCTTTTCCATCAATTCAACCAAAAATTCAAGATGTTTCCCACACAATGCAGTGAAAGAAAATGTAAATTAAATTTTCTCATGCATCTGATGCTCTTTCAGGCAGTCTAATACACTGAAGGGCACTGTACAGGATGGTGGAAGAATGGGATTGGAGTCCTGGCCTTGCCATTAACTAGTTATGAGACTTGGGTCAGTCCAGTCACATCTCTGAATCTCAGTTTCCTAATATGTAAGATGAGAATAAATACAATAAAATTCAGAGTTAATAAAAAGGGAAAGGAACAAATAAGATGAAATATTCTACTTTCTTATTTCACAGTTTTTGTTTGGTTGATTTTCTCCTTGCTTGTATCCTCTTAATCTCATGCTAAAATTTAATATTAATAGATTGGCCTCTTAGGAAATTAAGCCTCCAGTCTTTTCCCTATCTTATTTTTTTCCATCATAAAAATATCATACCTGACACAGCAGTTTTGGTCTCCTTGGTCCTCTGCCTGTGTGTGGGCCAGTCAGAACTTCTCAGCTATTGCTTCTCAGCTATGCATCAGAGGGCTACCTTTTCCACTCTTTCAGTATTCTTGTAGCCTGGTCCCCTGAGATTTTAGCATCCCAGCATTTTTAGTGACTGATAATGTAAATTCTGACTAGGCCCTTATTCGTGTGCACCTGATAACCGATCACTTCCTGCTTGATACCCTTTTTTTTCACAGAATCATTAACTGCTGGTGTACTTTTTTTTTTTTTTGTCAAGCCGTAGGAGACAACTACAGGGTCAGGAGAAAATCTTATGAGTTTGATTTGCAGAAGGAATGAATACCTTTGAAGAATTAGCTGCTGACACTCAGCAGTCTGCTTGCTCAAGATGTGTCTGAGACTGCAGAAACACAGACTTCACCCTCGGTCCCCTGGGACCCTCTCCCTTACCCACCACATAAAACCTCCCCACCTCATCTTTGTGAGAAGACAGATCTGAGAGATTTTCTCTCCTGTCTGCTCGCTTTGGCCAAATTCAAATAAACCTTTTTCTATGTCCAAGCACTAGTGTCACAGTGTTTGGCTTTAGCTGCACATTGGGTACATGAACCTGAATTTGGGCTTCTACAATGTTCCCTTTCTCTAAGGAAACTCATTTTAATCTAATTTATTCTTTCAAGAGTAAAAACCTCTACACAAGTGTAATGACATGTAACAATAACAGATATTTTCTAATTAATAACCTGAAAATATGTATGTGTATGTATTGTGGAAACAGGTACAAACAAGTGAGATATACATACATATATATAGTATATATATATATATATCATGCAAAAAGGTGATCTATATTAACATTTGTTATATATAGACACTAATTAACAAATTTGATAAAATATATAGGGGGCCATTTACTGACTAGGATGTGACACACCTTTTTATACTTGGGACTTTCTAGCTCACCTGAACGAGCCAATCAGAGCTCATCTGTCTTGGCCAATCAGGCCTCAGCTGTGTCCACCAATCAGAACTCATGTGCATTGTCCAATCAGAACTAAGCAAGTTTTGACAATTCAGTTGCATAAAAGAACCTCATTGGGGAACCTGAATGGGAACTTTTTTTTTTATTTCAGCATATTTTGGGGATACAAATGTGTAGGTTACATATATTGCCTATGCCCTACCTAAGTCAGAGCTTCAAGCGTGTCCATCCCCCAGATGGTGTGCACTGCACCCCTGAATGGGAACTTTAGCTATGAAACCTGAGCCTTTCCTTTGTTCTCTGGAATGCAAATTGTTCACTGGAACAAAGTCTCTTTCCTCTAGATTTCTTTTTCAGAGAACTTTTGTTCACAACACCAGTACTCCAAGGGTTTACACATATTTATCACATTCATGAAGCTGAGACTCCACACACGTCATTTTGCGGCTGAAATATGCCAAAACTATCTCCACAACTCATTATTCTGGACAAAGTTTTATGGTCTGCATTGAGGGCCATTTTCAAAGAAATTCTCCCCTGGCTAATGCTGCCCATACTGCTACGCAATGACCCTGGCCATGTGTAGGAGATGCTTTGGATTACTCCTGGGAAACCTTTACACAGAGCCTCTCCTACTGGGCTGCTGCCCTCAAGCACTTTGTTCTCATTCATTTCCAAGTTCAGTCCTGATGCAAAGACCTTCTTGAGGGAGAAGTGGGGAGCCTCAGCTTCTGCCCTCACAGAGCCAGAAAGGTGTTTTCATTGTTTATTGCCAACCTGTTTGTTCTATAGTGATTTCTCAATAGATCCGGGAGGGAAGCAAAAGAAATACCTCACCCTACCCTGGGAAAGTGAATAATTTTGCATGCCAAAATAGGCCTGGGCTCCAAGGAACTTTTCTCCTTTTACACAAGCATGTGAACTAAAAACACCCTGTCTTCCCAGGCATCCTCCCATTACATTTTGTTTAAAATATTTTAATACGTATTTTTATTTGTTGGAGAATTATGTCATTGCTTAAGTCTCTCACTTTGCTATACCACTGATGGAAGCTTAACTATTCATACCATAGACATGTAAACAAGACAGCATAACCATAAACATGCATAAAGAAGACAATTAATTGACTTGATAATAAACTCTTCAAACTGTAGGCCATGAGTACAGGAGGTACATTTTTGTAAGTGTTGGCTCAGGAAAAAAACAAATCTATAAAATCATAGTGACAGCCAGGAACACATAATTTTCCCACAGTGCTCTGCGTCCCCCTTCATAGTAACAACTGCATGCTCTCATGTCAATCTGTGTCACATGAACCTCTTTACCCTAGGTTTTATGAGACTATAAATGATACATAATTACAGGAGTACAAGTTGAACGAAGAGTCCAGCTTTGTCTGCCATGGAAGAAACATTTACTCTCTACCTGGCTCCATGCCACTATCTTTTGTTTGGATCTACTGAGGTAAATTTCCTTTCACGGGTTTTAATGAGCTTGGGAGATTGAGAAGATATGTCAAGAAGTAAAAGGTAGGAAGAAAAATAAAACTAATGTTATACTCTGCTCTGCTTTCTCATTTGATACTGAAAATAATGCAAATGATTATTCACGGATGAGGACCCCTGAATGTGAAAAGTGCTAATCCACGATTACATAGTTCATTGCAGATCCTGGATTGAAACTGAGGCCTGACTCAAAAACCCATCGTGCTATTACCCTACTTACTTCTATCCTGCTGAATGTCTCTTTTAACATCCAGACTTTTTTGGATTCTGAAATCTCTTTTTGACTTGTATCGTTTAAATCACAAATACTTAATATAAATACTGTAAGTATGAAAGTATTAAAAACTCATAATACAACCTCAAATTAATCAGGTACCTTAGTTATTTGAAAATTCTTTTACGTGTGTTACTTCTTGTATTTCTGTTAACAACAGTACAAGGTGAGTATTTTTATATCATCTTTGTTTTAAAAGCTAGGAAGCCAAGGTTTAGGGAGATAACTATGTGTGGGAGATGACATAGTGATGGTGAAACCAGAGTGTGAACCTGGGTCTTCTGGCCCCAAGTCCAGAATAGCTGCATTACTCTACTACATTCAGAGTGTTTTGTTGAGGAAACATCTGTAGCCTTGCTTCCTTGGGGTATGGGCTCAAAGGAAGGACAACAAAGAGTATACATGCTTTCTCTGTGATATTTAACAGTGGTTTCCTTCCACTAACGACTTCAACAGTTCTGTCTTCCTCATTTCCTTCTTATTCTCCAGTTGGGGTCTAGAATTCATTTATAGTCACTGTGGCAGGCCTTTGAGCTTCCTTGTCCTAGAGATATACAGCTGCTCTCCCCTCACTTCCTTAGGCCCTCATTCAATGAGAAGTCCAAACACAATCAAGCCGTTTGCAGTGTGGGTACAGGAACTTTACTGCTACCTGGATTGCTGCTGAGACTAACTGTTGCAAAAACCAGTTCTGTTGGGCTGCCATCATTGTCAGAAGGCTCACTGTCTGCTCAGACATGCATAGAGGAGCTCTTGCTCTGCTTGGTAACCTTTGCTTTCAATTTCCTTAGTTTTCTTGCAACATTACCCATGTCTAAATTTCTCTCCTTATTAGCAAGTGGGAACCTTATTAGCAAAGTGAACTTTGCTCTTGGTTGGGGTTTTAAAGCTGGCACTGAGTATGATAGTGACATGGAGCTTCACAAAAGAATGTATTGTAGGGCAAAGTGGAGACTGAAGACAGAATCTTGGGGAAAAGTAGATTTGAGAGTCAAGGAGTCCAAATAAAGAATTCTTTCCTAGGTCGGGGGAGGGGGGAATCAGGGGAGAAAACCATCCCCAGGACCAAGGTGAGGAGAAGGGCGAAGGCTAACCTAGCAGTGCCTAAAAAGACAAAGCATAAGCAGTTTTATTGAGGCACCCTAACTAGAAACAAGGCCCTTTTTAAAAAGTCTAGGGCCACAAGCTTTGTTCTAATTCCTTTCTCTTCACTTGAGAATCTCAATTTCAAGTGAATGAAGGCCTTAAGAACTTCAAGCTAGACTAGATACTCCATTGAGAAACTCAGGGAAAGTCACCCTGCACTCAGTCGAAAGACATTTTAGGACATCTGAGCAGTACCACCAAGACTTATATTTTATTTTCATTAGCCACAAATATCCCAGGGCTCTAGGAGTAGTTCCCTACTTTCCTAGCCAGTCTATTTCCTACTACCTAGTGCTTGAGTTTGAGTTTAACATGGATCCTATAACTCTTATTCTTGTTAAACTATTTATTTTAAATAAATATTTTACCTCTCCTGCCCCATATAGGTATTTGAAATTGCAGCTCCCACTATAGAGGCATAAACAATCTTTGCTCTCACTCCTTTTCTGTTCACTTAGGAATCTCAATTCCCGTGGCCCAAAACTTAACATTAATTCCAAAATAATTTTGCTCTTTCTTCCAAGACTCCTACTTGGTTCTTAGAATCCTTACCATGTTTCTAAATCAGTGAATTAATAAATAACTCTACAGACATTAAATATTTAATAACATGTTGTAAATCATCTTGAGGCAGTACATAATTAATTTCTATTCTAAATGGACACCAAAAACTGTAAGTTAGGAGACTGAAGTTAGAAATGATTAATTTTTTCTGAAAAGGAAAAATATACAGAGCTTTTTTCTTTTCCTTTTTTAACTTTGGTAAATCTAAAATCACATTGTTTGGGGGCATGAAAGTCTATTAGTAATATTTGGCTTGCTTATTTAAACAATTTGGTTTATTATACTTAGGATATAATATATACTCATCTTACCTAAAAAATATGGAGGAAAGGAATCCTCCCACCCTTCCGCCCCTTATTTTTCTTTTGAAGAAGTTAGCAAACAGTAGGAACCAAAAGCCTAGAGAAATTAATCTGAATAGTTCTTTTTTTTTCTTACCAGGTCTTTATATTTCTAGTGACTGGTCAAGGAAAACATAGTGACTGTTTCTGGGGGAATTTCCTGGGAGAGATGGTTTTGACAGATGGGAAAGATTTATAGAAGTGGAGGGAGAGTTCACCTTTGTCAGAAAAGTGTGCATGTCAGCACAAACAGAGCAATGTCACAGGTTGTAACAGAAGGGCACACTTTCAGTGATAAGGATCTTATTTTCCCTTTAAAAGCACTCCAATCTAGCTGAAAAATAAGTGTGATTTTTTTGATAAATTCTACTTAAAATTAAAACATATTTATAAATTTACTCAACAAATATTTATAGAGTGCCTTCCTTCATGTAACAGATATGCAATGTATGTTCTTAACAAACATAAGCACAAAGAAGCCTTTTACACATTACTGCGATTAACATAGTTCACTAATCAAAAATTAAAACAAAAATTTGAAAACAGAACTGCTCTTAAAAATCCAGGGCAGATGGTTACAAGTATAACAGGTATCTAGTTTCAGGCAAAAATAGGAAGGATCTGTTTATATTAGAGAGGAAACAGAGGTGCACCAGCTTTCCCAGAGGTGAGATTTGAAAAAGTCCTGAGAGTGGCACTATTGTGCAATGAATAAAGCTATAGAAATCATCTCACTTCAAATTAAGAACATGATGATAGAGTCTATGTAAAACACAAGCATCTAATAGAAGTTCCATAAATGCTTATTGAATGCATGGTTGGGTGAATAGATGTAGAAAAGTCATTACAATACATATTAAAATTGTCCTAGTTTGGCAGTAAATGTAATGTTTGATGGCACAATAAACAGGTATCTGTTTCCCATGTGGAATTTTATTATTTTCAGAATTTTTCAATAACATACAAAACTCTAACAATTTAGACAAAGAAATAAATACTAAGATTACTTTGCTGAGAGTTTAAACAATGTTCGTAGGTGTCAGTGGTCTAGTTCTTAAAGTTTGTGGGAATATAATGTTTATTATATTACTCTTTATTTATTATAAAGTCTTTCTTACATAAATTAGTTCCAAGTACATTTTATTAGTTGGAAAAATTTCCAAAACTCATTACTTTGGACTTTGAGCAATCAATCTCAATTTTACTGATGATGCAATCCATTATGTTCTTGAATAATATTAATTTACTCTGTCTTTTCAACTCAATTAAAAATAATTACATTTATTTATTTTTCCAAACTTCCTCTCCTCTAGTGTTTTGCCTTTTGGTCCTTGCCTCTTCAATATGGTTTCCCTCTAAAATAAGATGAAAATCAAACAAATCTTCAGGACAATAAAATATTTGAAATGTCTAAAAAAAGGGCAGAAACTACAAAATCTCTTCTTCAATAGTGGTTATTCTGATTTAGAAATTGTCTCTGGTTCTATGAAGAAAGGCAAATAATCTAGAACACTTTAGGCCATTGGTGCTTCTGGTTTTTGTTCGTTTTTTGGCAAGGGCACGTGTTGACAGTAGGAATTATGATAGTGTCTCTTGTCAATCTCTAGAGTTAGAGGAGGAATTCATGATGACGGAGAAATGGAGCTAGCAGAAACACTTCTGGAAATCCTCCTAAGTGCAGGACCTAGGGATATTACGGAGTCCATTCTGGTGGCTTGTGAGGGGGTTTTGTTAACTGGCCCATTTCTCCATTTTTCTATCCATAATGAAGTTTTGTAAAAAGTTTGAACATACAATAAAATACCGTTTTTAAAATGCCTATTAGGACTCAAGACACTAATATGACTCTATGGAGAATGTTATGGAACCAATTTAAACTGCTAATATTTGCCCTTGATTTCAATACTGGAAAGCACAGGATTTATGCTAAGGCAGTGATAAATGATTCTTTCTTAACATTTAAACCAGCTGTTAGTGAACTGGGTCTGAATTCCATGGAAAACTTTCCTGTAGTTCGATCAGAATTTGGACAGTGAGTGGATAGCTATAGTCCACTAACACGCTGACTCCTTCTCTGGGATGAACTCCTAGGAAACTGAGCATTGTCTGCCAAGGAAATAAAAACTACTCCAGATTTAAAATTTTTCTAATCAATGACTAATTTATAAGAATTTAGTGATATATGAGTGGACTTCATTACAAATTTACCCAGAAGTCACCCTGAAAGAAAAATGTAGTGCCTTAACTGCCCTTACTTAGTTAAAATTATGCATGAAAACATACTTGATGATGTTATTATCTATGTAAATTTACAAAAGCTTAAAATGTATTTTTGAAAGTAGAATTCAGCTAACATCATACTTAATTGTGAGAAACTAGAAGTTTTTCCACTAAGATTAGGAATAAAGCAAGGATATCCCCTCTCACCACTGCTTTTCAACATTATACAGTAATTCCTAGCCTAATGCAATAAGACAAGAAAAGGAAATAAAAGGCATAAATATTGGGAAGGAAGGAATAAAACTGTCTCTGCTTATAGATAACATAATTATATAGAAAATCCAATAGAATTAACAACAATAAAAAAGACTTGAACTAATAAATGATTATAACAAGATTGTAGGATGCGAGATTAATATGCAAAAATCAATCACTTTTATATATGCTGGCAATGAACAAATGGAACTGAAATTAAAAACACAATACCATTTACATTTGTAGGACAACTATAAAACTCTCAAGAAGGAAATCAAAGAAGAACTAAATAAATGCAGAGATATTCCATGTTCATGGGTAGGAAAACTCAATATTGTCAAGATGTCATTTCTTCCCAACTTGATTTATAGATTCAATGTAATTCCAATCAAAATTCTAGTAAGTTATTTTTTGGATATCAACAAACTTGTTTTAAAGTTTATATGGAGAGGCAAAAAAATCAAAATAGTCAACACAGTGTTGAAGGAGAAGAACACAGTCAGAGGACTGACACTACCCAACTTCAAGACTTACTATAAAGGTACAGTAATCAAGACAGTGAGTATTGCTGAAGGAATAGACAAATAGATTAGTGGAACAGAATAGAGAACCCAGAAATGGATCCACATAAATATAGTCAACTGATCTTTGACAAAGGAGCAAAAGCAATGTAATAGAAAAAAGATGGTCCTTTTAAAAAATGCTTCTGGAACAACTGCACATCACGTTAAAAAAATGAATCTTGATACAAACCTTATAACCTTCATAAATATTAACATAAAATGAATTATGGATAAAAATATAAAATGCAAAACCCTAAAAATCCTAGAAGATAACACAGAGAAAATTTAGGTGACATTGGGTATAGCAATGACTTTTTAGATATAACACCCAAGGCCCAATCCATGAAAAAAATATAATTCATAATCTAGACTTCATTAAAATTAAAAATTTCTGCTCTGTGAAGGTCACTATCAAGGGAATGAGAAGACAAGTCACAGACTGGGAGAAAATGTTTGCAAAACACATATCTGATAAAGGACTATTCTCCAAAATATACAAAAAAAGAAAAATTCTCTTAAAATGCAACAATAAGAAAATGAACAACCAGATTGTAAAATGGGCAAAAGATCTGAACAGGCATCTCACCAAAGAAGATACACAGATGACAAATAAGTACTTGAAAATACTTTCTACGTCATAAGACAACAATGAGATACCACTACATATCTATTAGAATGATCGAAATTCAAAACACTGAATCATCAAATACCGGTGAAGATGTGGAGCAACAGAAACTTTTCATTGTTGGTGGGAATACAAAATGGTACTGCCACTTTGGAAGACAGTTTGGCAATTTCTTTCAAAACTAAACATGCTCTTAGCATATAATCTAGAAATTATACTCTTTGGTATTTACTCAAATGAGTTGAAAACTTATGTCCATACAAAAACCTGCATGTGAATGTTTATAGCAGGTTTATCAATAATTATCAAAACTTGGAAGCAACCAAGATATCCCTCAATAGATGAATGAAAAAACTGTGGTACATCCATAGAATGAAATAGTCATCATTAAAACAAAGAGCTATCGTGCTATGTAAAGACATGGAGGAAGCTTAAATGCATATAACTATGTGAAGCAAACCAATCTGAAAAGGCTATATACTGTATGATTCCACCTATATAACATTCTGGAAAAGGCAAAACTATGAAGACAGTAAAAAGATCAGTGGTTGTCAGGGGTTAAGGAGGAAGAAAGAATGAATAAGTAGAGTAAGCAGAGCACGGAGAATTTTTAGGGCAGTGAAACTGTTCTGCGCAATGCCTCATGGATACATGGATACATGTCATTATACATTTGTTAAAACCCATAGAACATACAACACCAAGAATGAACTCTAATGTACAGTATAAACTTTGGGTGATAATGATACACCAATGTAGTTCGATTATAACAAACGTACTACTCTTGTGTGACATGTTAGTGGGGGAAGCTATGTGTACGTGGGGGTAGGGGGTGTATGGGAATCTCTATACTTCTGCTCAATTTTTCTATAAATCTTAAATGAAAAAATAAAATCCATTAAAAAATAGAATTAAACATTTGCAAAACCTGAAGTGCCTCTAAGAAATCTTATAGTCACCTGAAAACATAGTTTGGAACCCACAAAGTGACACTGTCTTTCATTTCATCGCTAACAACAGTATCATTGAAAACCACAATACAGTTAAAATAAATCGAGGAATTTTACTAAATCTTTGTAAACATTATCTTCTTTGTTCCTCCTTGCAACCTTCTGAGCCCAGTATAAACTAATTTTGTGTATAAAGAGGCTTTTAAATTCATTTTACATGTAAGGAAACAGAGGTATACAGAAGATCAGTGGATTGCTAGAGGTCACAGAGCTAGTAAGAGAAGAGACGGTGTCAATTTAAGGCTCTGGCGTAACCAGCTGGCTCCTTTATTATGTGGGTTTGGGCAGGGCCTGGGAAAAAAAGAGGACTAAGTAAATGGAGTACGTCTGTGCCTTTGGAAGACTTTGCATTGTGAGCTTCCCAGAAGGCTGCCAGTTCCCCTCTGGGTAGAAGGCAGAAGCCCATTCAATCTGGGGCTGTCCAGAAAGGTCCTCTCTGCCTCATGGGTGAAATGAAGCCAAGGATGCTAAAGAGGCCATTGAAAGGGCATTCTCGAACTTCCTGTTCTCCATTCATGCTGCACAGGTGTTCTCGGAGCGGCTATTATGTGAAGATACTATTTGGGGCACACAGGCACAGGAGTAAACAAGACGGGGAAAGTTCATATTCGAGGCAGAAGAAACAGCAAATGTGAACGCCCTGAGTTGGAAACAAACCGATGCCTGTGGTCAGGCAGGAGGAGGAGTGGCTCGAATGCCTGCGCCAGGGCAGAGGTGTGTCCGGTTTATATTTTATTCCATCCAAACATGTTCTGTCCTGCTCTGCTTTTGGTTTCTTCCCATTCGCACTCATGTGTTGACCTCAACTCACATGGAGACCCTGAGGCTGGGAGGAAGAAGAGAGGAAGAGCAGAGGAAGCCTGATGTGGTACCACTGCCTGTCAGGAAATGAGCATATTATGTTAAAAAGAGAGGGAAGAGGCGAGAGAAACAATCAAGCTCTGTCTCCTGAGCCCCAGAGCTAGCACCAGGCTCTGCTGAAGAAAACACAAACAAAAGCCTTATTTGTTTCCCAAGAGGCACTGCCCACCAAAGCCTCTCCACAGAAAAGAGGTCTGGAAGAAACCAATTCGATTCAGTTTTAGCATACCGAGTATGTGTGTGTGTCAGCGCGGAATCCAAGTGGGAGGCCTCGGGGAGTATTTTTAGCTGTTTCTTACATAGTTTTCAAATTACAGGGCTTTTGCGTCTACTCCTTCAGGATTCCTGTTTCACCCTTCATGCCCTGAGACTGAAGTTCTGATGGTTCCCTACATGCTATCATTCCTCTTTGCTACTCGGGCTCTCCCTGTTCTGGCTTCCTCTTTCAGATTCTTTGTTTTTGTCCTCAACGTCGCTTTCATCAGACAGATTTTTTTTAGATCTGTCCCAGGGTGACATCAGTTGGGCTTGTTTTAAACTTTCATAGAGGTTTTTGTGCACAGAAAACAATACATACAGTAGCCTGTGTTATCACTGACATTCAGTCTACTATAGTTATAAATGGAAAACCTTGCTTTTCTTAAGCTTTCAAACATACTTTTGAAAAATCTAGTATTAATTTATAAATATAAGAATTTTCTGGTTAAAATTAAGCACAGTTTGTACTTGGTTATTGTTTGATTAGCTTACACATTTCACAGGGAAAATATGCATAAATCTTTAGATACTATATATAAACCAATTATTTCATATTTTAAAAGTATGTAATTCAACAAATGGATGTTTAAATTTGATAATTTGTCCCTAAATATTTAAACATATTTTATACATCTGGTTGATTACATTCCTGTAAATATTTCCAGATACAGTCACAATTTCATGTAATGGATTTTCTCGAGAACCTCAAGCATCTAAGAAAGCAGACATACAAATACCATAAATAAAACCTTCCTAAATACATAAGCACTTGCAATAAAACTACTAGTAAAACTTACACATTTTTGTATGACTCTTTTAAGCATTGCAACCTCTTCAAACCTAAACTCATACATTTAGCAAATCAGATAATCTTGAGTATTTAAAATTGATTAAAAACATAAATGGGTAAACCCCCCAAGTGTTTCAGTTAAAATCATTTGTCTATAATGTTAGTTGTTTTTAAACATCTTTAAAATATACAAAGCATACACAAAGCAGTAAAATGATTTTTAAACTTGTTGTGTTTGCATAAAAACAATTTATGCAAAGCAGCAATATCACATTCATTATTTTCATCACCTAAGTGTTTCTTTTTTTATATACAGTCTCAGGTTTTCAAAGTCATTTACTTAACTAAGTGGAACAGAATCATTTCAGGACCACCACTGTAGCTGAGATTATTCACCTAGAGTGGTTGGTCAGAGATTTGATCCCAACAATATGGATTTGGGGTTACTAGTCATTGGCCAAAAAATTAAAACCTGTAACATGTGAACCAATGCAGAGCATATCCCAAGAAGATTCAGCTCAGGTTTTTAGGGTAAACCCCATTTCAAGGGTTCTACTGTTAATAGAGAACCCACTGATATTATCAATTTAGTGTATCACATAAATCCTTGCCTTCATTCAAGTTTCATTCTGACATAATTTTGTCATAATTGCTTACAACATTTTATCACTTGATTTGGACAGATGAATATACACAGCCAGAGGTCAATCTCTTTCTTCCTGATTAGAATAAATGCAGTTGTATGAGCTTTTATATTCTATTGCTTAACAATCACCATTCCATTATTAATAGCTAATGTCCTGGTTTCATTATTTCGGGTGAGCAAGGTTGGAAGTGACATAAATGGAGTGAAGCTCAGTGAAAAACAGGTGTACTAGTTTTCTAAGCCTGCTGTAATAAAGTACCACAAACTGGGTTGCTTACTGTCTTGCAGTCCGCAAGACAGAAGTACAAAATCAAGGTGTCAGCAGGGCCATGCTACCTCTGAAAGCCATAAGACAGGATCCTTTCTTGCCTCTTCCTAGTTTCTGGTGGTTTGCTGGCACTCTTTAGCATTCCATGGTTTGCAAGTACACCACTCCAGTCCTCTGTCTTCACACGGAGTTCTCCCTGTGTCTTTGTCTCTTCACATGGCATTCTTTTTATAAGGACACCAGTCATATTAGATGAGGGACCCAGTGTACTCCATCCAGAATGAATCCCTCTTAATTTAATTACACCTGCAATAACTCTGTCTCCAAATAAGGTCACATTCTGAGGAACCAAGGTTAGGACACGTTTTTATGGAGGACGCAATTCAATCTATAACACTATGGTACATTCGATGGTAGTATTAAGCAGAGTTTCTCAATCTCGGCACTATTGACGGACTAGACTGGATAATTCTTTGCTGTGGAGGGCTGTCCTGTACCTTGGGGCATGTTTACCATTATCCTTGTCCTCTACCTGTTAGATGCCAATAGCGCCCTCTCCGTTGTTACAACCAAGAATGTCTCTAGACATTTCCAAATATTTCCTGTGGGAATAAGGATCAAAATTGTCCTCAGTTGAGAACCACAGATGAAAGCTAAAGGATAAAGAGAATCACAGATACGGGATAGCCAGAGTTGGAGTATTTGAGGAAGTGAACAGGAAAAAGGAGGTGGCCTCACGGCAACGGGAAATGTGGTGATAAGGTCATAAAGGAGTAGCGGTTTCTGTAAGAACAGAGATTAGGATATGATGATGGGAGTGAGGTAGGGTGCCCTAGGTGTGTGTGGGGGGGGGGGAGGGGTGGAGGGTACAAAATTAATGGGGGGGAAACACCTGGGAATTGAAAGGGTCATCTGCGTACACGTTGATGTAACCAATAATTGTGACAGAAGTAGTTTTGGAGACAGTTAACTAGGAACTAAAATCTTCAAGGGGTGTAGGGAAGTGATCTGGGGGAGGTAGATGACTGTAACAATCAGGAGTTAGTAAATTATCTGATGATTTGACATTCAAAGAAGGGGCTTTTCATGGAGTCAGAAAGGAAAGGGGCCTAGGAGTCGCAATGAGAAGCAAAAAACACCGCCCTCCCCACTCCCCGCCACGTGTCAGGATCCAGTGGAACAAGGAGAGCAAAACCATTGCAGGGGCTGCAGGAGAAACAGTGTCCTCCAGGGGGCGCCAGGTTCAGTTAGTGCGAGAAGAGAAGGAAGGGAACCTTTAGAAAAAAGATGGAGGATACAGGGGAGTTTGCTGATTATTGGCCATGAGTTCCAGGGAACAAAGTTGTAGGATTTTAGGGGTTGGGGATTTGTTAGAGGCAGGGTCAAAAAGAAGAATCTCCAGAGCCTTATAAAGATCAATGTCTGGAAGAATGAGCAATTTCCTGAGAGTCAGTCCCAGGTTTCTTGTAATGATTGTCATAAACAGAGATAAAGACTTATTAGTTAACAATGACAAAGCTAGCGTGTTTGAAAGATGTGGGGGGAGAATGTACTAGGAACATGCAAAATTTGGGGGTTCTCTCTTGAGTTATGATGATGAATTTTCTGGGCCATTTTTCACAAATCCTGAATGCCAGCTCAGAGGCAAGCAGTTTCTGTCAGCAAGACACAGGGGGAAAAAAGCTTGGGTTTCGGAACCTGACCCTGCTGGCTTTGTATCCCAGCCCTGCTAGTAAGGAAGAACGGTGACTTTTGTCTCTTTTATTAATCACAGCCATCTTGCGTTTGTCCAGCCCCTTAGAAAGTGATTTTGTCTATTTAATCACCCAGCCACAGGAGGATCTCCATACAGTTGTCTGAAATTTTTTTAGGAGAAGGGATAGCTATGGTTATAATCCAATTTGGTGAGAAAATGGCATGAACGTTTGAGTTTTTAACCCAAAATTGCTGAAATATATACTGAAGTGTCTACTGAATTGTGCAGATATTAATAACTCAGTCACACTTTAATTCAATGTTTTTCACACTTTTGCATAAGAAATACCTTTTATGATGTGACCCAGACTGCATATTTGTGAGCATTTCATGATCAATACTTTCCCATACTGCATGTTAAACACTCTGATAATTTCTATTTTTTTCTGTTATTTAAAATAGAAACAATTTCATGATCCCAAATTTAAAGCAACTTTATTCTACAAACATTTATTGAACATCTTCTATGCCTGGTTCTGAGGGCTACTAAGAATACAAAGAAGATGTACATTCTGTCCCACAGGACACTGGGGTAAACAAATGCATAAATATTTACCAAATAATAGGTTAAAATATAAATCTGTCAAAATGCTGTGGGATCCAAGACTGGAAAATCTAAAAACGTGCTTCAAGAGGAAAGGACACTTAAGCTGTGCTTGACAGGGAAGTAGGACTTGGGTAGACAAAAATGCGTTATGAAGACGTGTGTTCTGTTCCAGATGGTTATTTCTTAGGTTGAACCCCACACACCATTTGGTTTATACAAATAGTGCTTATCACTTTTGCCTGAAATTTAATCCATCTTATCAATCCTCTTTCTTGGATTTCAGAAAAGGTATTTTGTTTCTGTAGGATTGCCCTGCTATTTGACTGCCTAACTATAGCCAAAGAAATTACAAACTAAAGAACGTTCTGGAAGTAATTCCCATAGGCTATACACCAGGAGGAGAACATATTGAGCTGTGTGACCTAACCCGCCTTCCAGCTGTACCCATCATGCTGTGCTGGAGTTACAGAGAACCCTAAAACCGCCTCTGTACTCAAGATGTTTGCAGTTTGCTGGGAAGAAGGATGGACAAAGGAAAGTGGAAGAAAGGATGCAGTGAATGGAGCCACAACAGGGGAGCATCGAACCCTGGGAAAGGGTGAAATTGGTCTCAGAAGAAGCTTCCTGAAGGAGGTGGCACCTGCAACCGAGATATGCATTAATTCCTTTAGATTGGAAGCTGCACATTCAAGCTCTATAAGGGGTCAGGCAGGTAGCCACGATGAGCAAAGCACACTGTGGATGAGACATGTGGTGGGGTATGTGGCAAACCAGGAGTCAGAGCCGATCCACAAGAAGCCGTAGGTTTATGCATGAGTTATGCCTCTGGCCAAGCATGGGCATGGCTGAATTTTTTTTAAATCCAAGTCAGGAAACTCATACTTGCATAGGAAATTTCCCAATTTGGTTAAAATACTTGGTAGGCCAAAAAAAAAAAAACAAAAACAAAAACAACAACAAAAAAAAAACAACAAAAAAAAACCACACATCTGTTAGTGGATGAAGTTATTCCTGGCCAGTTTTTGATTCCTGCTTAGTTAATCAGCCCTTTCCGGAATTTCATATTTAAAATGAAATTTTCCTGATAACTGTAACAGCTTAGTGTGAATTGGTGCATTTGATTAGTTTATCTTTAATTGGAGTAAAGCGAACTAATGCTTTCTAAGTCTCCCTTATAGGTTAGATTATCAGGAAAATAACTCTTAGCATCCTAGGAGTGAAAGTCTGTGTGGTCCTCAGATAAATATAGAAGGAAAAGCTGGAAAGGGAAGAAGCGAGAAGAGGCCCCCAGGAGACAGGCCCTCCTTCTTTTGTGTTTTCACTTCCTTCGCAGAGCTGGGGGAAGGGAGATTCTTTAGAGAGGGTGGGCACTGGCTACTATTTTGTGCCATTGTTTGGCAGTCTTCCCTGGACCTCTGGCATGCCAGCAGAAATACGTACATTCCACCAGAACCAAGGCACCTAGCAAAGCCCTGTCAAAAATTCACAGAAAGCCAAAGAATGTGCATGCCTATATGTGCTACCTGTCTATGTTGACAGACCCTTTAAAAGCATTCCACTTACCGACAGCATGAATCTTAGATCATATACTCTGACTTTTAGTTGTGATCATAGTCCCAAAGGGTTTTCCTGGGGGCACAATGAGTGTTCAAAAGATTAAAAAAAAAAAGTGAGTCGATACTGTGAATAACTTGTGAATAAATGGTGTCACTTCTGGCTGGACCTGTGTTACTGAGAGAACTAGATGAGTCAATCAGAGAGGAGAGACAGTACGTCTTGGTGGAGGATGAGTAGCCCCACTCGTTAGGCCATGGTGATTAAGGGATTTCCTTCTCTAAAACCACTCTGGGCTCTGCCACCTGCCAGGATCTTGCAGCCCCTGTCAGGGTGAGAGACCCCAAAGCATGGATATCAGCAATTCATTCCTAGACTGAGGCACCTAATAGTCAGAAGCAGAAAATGGAATCATCCTTAAGGGTAGGAAAGCAATATGGGAGGGAAGAAACATTTATTTAGGGCCCATGCCAAGCACAGGATTGGGCACTGAACTGGGCATCGTGGAGTATGTCCAGCAACTGCTTGGTCAAGGGGAAGCTCTGCTATTGTTTTAACATCTCAAACCGTCAAGAACTTTTAGTCTGTACTTTCTTTTTCAGTCCAGTTTTCTCAGAAACTTATAAGGCTTGTGCTGTAGTATTTTCCTTCCAGTGAGTTCTGTGTCCAGGACACATCCAACACTCTTTCTTAGATGTGCTTTTCAAGCTGCCTTACATTTTGCTTCCTCACCTTTACATCTCTCCCTCTCTCTTCACTTAATTGCAGTTAATCTGAAGGCTACTGGCTTGAGCAAGGAGGTGGTACATCCTTTATTTCCCCAAATAAGGAATTCAAGACTGAAGAAAGCCAAGAAATGTTTTCAAAGTTAACATTAATAATTGGCAAAGTTGAGGTTCTATTCTACATTCCTCTGACTCCAAAACTTGGTATTCTAAAACTTTCATCAAGCCCAGTAGAGAATTTTCATCATTTCTAAGATACTTTGGAAGATATTTAAAGGACCAAAGCCACCTCAACAATGGTAGAGAAATCTATGATATAATGTAGAGTCTGGACATTAAAGAAAAAGAGGAGAGAAGGTGAAAAAAAGTGTGCCACAGAGAGGAAGAAATGAAGCAAATGCATATGTTGGGGAATAGTGGCCTTGAGCCTTAGGGGAGCTCAAGCAAAGGTGCCCATTCTTGGAATATCCTGCTAAGACCGTGGTCTCTTAATTACTTCTAATTTTACCATCACATTTTAAAATATGTTAAAGAATATCTTAGTCTGTTTTGTGTTGCTATAAAGAAATATATGAGGCTGGGTAATTTATAAAGAAAAAAAGGGTTTATTTGGCTCACAATTCTGATGGCCGGGAAGTTCACGATTGGTCATCTACATCTGGTGAGGGCCTCGGGCTGCTTCCACGCATGGCAAAGGGTGAGAAGGAAGCAGCACATGCGGAGATCACATGGCCAGAGAGGAAGGGAGGGGTGAGGGAGAGTTCTAGGCTCTTATTAATAACCAGCTTTCTTGAGAACTGTTACAGTGAGAACTCAACTAACCTCGACGGAAAGCATTAATCTGTTCATCAGTGATCTGCCCCCATGGCCAAAATCCCTCCCATTAAAGCCCCACCTTCAACACTGGGGATCAAATTTCAGTATGAGATTGGAGGGGACAAACAAATCATACCCAAACCACAGCAAAGAACAAATAAAAGAAAACTGAACATGCGTTTTATATCAATGTCAAACTGTAAAAGTCAAGAACTGCATTTATGTAATCCTTACCTGTAAAATGTGAATAGTGATTTAATGTTGTAGGTTTATTGCAAAGATAAAATAAAGCAATATAAGTTGAGCTCATAGCACAGTATCTGGCTTATAATAAATGGCAAATACATCATCCCTTCCCCTTTCGCTCCCTCCTCCAAAAATATATTTTAGTTTGCAGTTATTTTCTAAAATCCCTTCATGGTGATGACAATTCCAAAAGGAATTGATAGCAAATAGTTCTGCAAAGTTGCTCAAAAAAGCAACCAAAAGGAGGGCAAAACATGAAGAAGAGAAAGTTTTCTTTCTGTGACAAATTCCTCACTCCCAAAGCCTCAACAGAACCCTAGACATTCTTGTGCAGCATGTGGTACCCCAGGCTACAAGTGGAGTGGTCAATTCAGACCCTGATGTCCGCAAGCCCTGGGCCTTCCACACCCAGAATATACCTGTCTGTAGACTGTAACACATCACCTTCAGGCAATGATTCTTAACTTTATAGAGGATCACAAACCCATTTGAGATTCTAGGGAAAGCTATTGATTCTTATTGCAGATGTAGGCATTCAGGCATATGTTTGGCAAATATTTACTGAGCACCTAATCTGTGCAAGGTACTATGCCCAGTGCTGGAGACACAATATCAAACAATAAATATACTTCTTTTTGCTCTCATGGAGGTTATGAGAAGGGTAATCAGACATTAAATAGTAAATTATACAACTAATTATCCATTTTGGTTGAAGTACTGGTTCAAGGAGAGGACATATGAGGTCATGGTAAGGAGGTGAGAATATCTGAACTAGTCTGGAGGAGGAAGTTCTAGAAAGTTTCTCTTAGGAAATTTTATTAGCTAAGAGCTAGAGAATCGGTAGGATTTAGCCAACCAAATGGAGTGGTGAGGCTGAGGTGGGGAAAACTCACCAGGCAGACTGAAGAGCATGTACTAAGGTCCGGAGGTAAGAAGGAAAAAGGTGTGTTCAAGAAATGAAAGACAATAGATAGCAATGATAGCTGTGAGTCTTCCCTCCACCTTTTATCTTCATCCTTTACTATGTGCCTTTGATGTTCCCCTTACTGAAAAGGTGCCATGTATTTCCCTAGTTCTTAAATCTGGGATGGATTCACTTGCTTTGATGAATAGAATGTGGTATAAGTGGCATGTACCAGTTCTAAGCCTAGGCCCTGTGTGTTTCCATTTGCTTTTTTTGTACCTTCTCCAATTGCCACAGAAACATGCCCAAGATAGCCTGCTGAAGGATGAGAGACATGTAGAGGTGAATCGAATTGCCTCAGTTTTCCTAGGTAGCTGCCCGCTGATTCCCAGGCTTGTGAGCAAGTCTGGCCATGATCTGTAGAGCTGTCCAGCCAACCACCATGGATGCATGAGCAATACAGGGTGGTCAGATGTCCCTCAGGTTTGGTGGTGGTCTGCAACATAATTGTGGCATTAGGTAACTGATACAGTCATCACAGGTGAAGCACACAGAGTCAGGGAAAATGGTATAAGATGAAGCTGGTGTAAAAGTAGCTAGAGGCCTGTTATAGCTCTTAGATTATATTTTAAGAGCAATGAAAAGCCATTGGAGGATACGAGTCAGGGGAATAACATTATCAAAATTTAGAAAGACTACTTAGGTATGTTGCAGGGAATGAATTGACAATATTTCAGACAAATGATGATATGCCTAGAATAAAGGTAGTAGCAGTGGAGATGCAGAGATATTTATATTTAGAATATAACATCAATAGGACTTTGATTCGAGTCCTATTTGATCAAATGGGAGCAGACAGACAGAGAAGTATGGAGCATGTCTGGCGATCTCTGGCTTGTATGTGTGGGTGAATGATGACACTGTCCACTGCAATGGGGAAAACTGGAGAAGGACCAGTTTATAGGACTGGGAAAGGCCAGGAATTCAGCTCTGGACTTGTTCGGTTTGAGTTGCCTGTAAGGCACTAGTGAAAATGTTTTGTAGGCAGTTGGGTACACATATTTGGAGCTTGGAGGAGAGATCTGAGTTAGAGGTAGTAATTTTGGAACTACAAGTATATAGATCATAATTGAGGCCATGGGCATGGATGAAATCACACAGGGAAAGAGTATGCAATGAGAAAATGAGAGGGCCTACATCCAGGTTTTTAAGAACTGAAAATTTTAAAGGTTAGGTCCCGAAGGATGGGCTGGAAAGCTGAGAGGAAAATCAAGAGCACATAGTATCATAGAAGGTAATGGGAGAGAGAGATGAGAGAGTCTAAATAATGTGAGACATATAGAGAAGAGGTAAAAAAATATTCATTGAACTCAGTGATGTGGAGGTCACTGGAGTCCTTCCAGAAAGCAACAATATGCTTACAATTTCAAGATGATCATGAAGTTGTCCCATTAGATACCTCTGAGCCCAGGTTAAGAACTCCTACCTGTGACTTCCAAATAGTTATCAAATAAGATAATATAATTGGATTCAAAGTATTAATTTTCTACTCTCTCAAAGGCAAGGAAAATTATTTAGCTGACTTTAAAGTCCACCGAAATTATGTGAGTTTTAGGGCCCCCTGACAGGCTAGTAGTCCAAAGAAAGAATTAAATTAATATAAATAAGTCAGCTTCTTTATTTGCACGTAGGGAAGTCTATTCTTCTGAAAGCATAGAAAAAAATTAGATGAATCAACTGCAGGGAGATGGCTCCACAGATACGAAGCTCAGCCTGGTACTTCAAATTTATTTCCAGGCATGGTCAACAGTGACTTCTTCCTTCCATAGAAACTAATCTTCCTGTTTGGACCTTACTGTGTTATTCTTAACTCAAACATAGATTGTGAGCAACAATATAAGTAAAATCTGGAAATTCCTGAGAAGTGATTCCAGAAAACTATGGTCAGAAATACCTAAGTCTGATAAAATAAAAGCATTAAGAGTCTTAAAAGACTACCGATTTCATTCTGTGAACTCTCCCCCTCCTGGCCATTAAACCACTGAACTAAAACTCCAATTACCAAAGCCAACTATTTCATAACTCAGCCTCTCACACTCTTGAGCAGCTCAAATAGTTAGATAGTTCATCTTTTTACTTTTTCCCTGCTGGTTCTAGTCCCGATTTCTGGATCTTTGTATTAGTTTCCTATGGCTGCCATAGCAAATTGTCACAAAATTGGTGGCTTTAAAATGATAGAAATTTATTCTTTCACAGTTCTGGAGGCTACAAGTCCAAAAGCAAGGTGTTGTCAGGGATATATTTCCTTCAAAGACTCGGGGGGTAATCTGCTCCTTGCCTCTTCCAGCTTGTGGTGGCTGCAGATGTTCCTTGGCTTGCGGTCACATCACTCCAGTTTCTGCTTCCATGGTCAAATTGTCTTCTCGTCTCCTCTGTGTGTAACTTATACAGACACTTTCCACTGGACTTAGGGCATTCCCAGGTGATTCAGGATGATCTCATCTGAAGACCTTTACCTTCAATTCCATCTACACAGACCCATTTTCCAAATAAGGTCATAGTCACGGATTCTGGGAATTAGGATGTGGACTACATTTTTGGAGACACAGTTCAACTCACTACAATCTCCAAAGAGCACATCATTTTCCTCTTCCACAGAATTGCCTTCCCAATGTTTGAAGATCGCTATTAGATTTCCGCTTGTTCAGATTAAGAGAAAATGATTAACATTACTGAAGACATTCAATGCTACAGGCATGAGCCAAAATAATATCACGATATGTTAGTTTCTATTTTCCCTCCTTCCTATTCATTACCATTTGCCTTCTGTGCATTATAGCAAGTGGTGACCTTTTTGCTTACTGCCTTAGGATGTGGCAAGGGAAAAATAACCGTAAACTATTTTTATTTTATAAAATGCAAAACTCCCAAACTCTTGGAGGAAGAGAAGCAGCACACGTGTAGGGAAAGAGAAGGAACAGAGCAGAGACAGGGAGGTCTGTGGATCCCAAGAATGGAGGGTAAGAAAACTAGAGGCCAATGGGATTAAATAAATGTAGTGCTTGGCTTTTGCAGTTTGACTTTGACATAACCCACAAGTTCAGTTGGCCAGACTTGCCTCATATTTTCCACCGTATTTGTTTATTTAAGGATTAATTTTTGTTTGCCACTCATTTTCCCAAAAGTGACTTGAAGAAGTTTCAAAATACGTATACTTGAAAGATAGTAAATTGGGAAAATTGAAACCAAGTAAAAGGTAAGCACTCCCATATCAACCATAATGGCAAATACAATTCCACCAATTGAGTGCATTTGGTTCTTACAACAAATACTAACAGGAGATTTTCTGGATGGTAAAATAATGAGTTATTTTTTGATATCTCTACTTCCCTTCTTTTTATTCTTCTGTACATCATAACTTTTCTATAATAAGCATATATTATTTTAATAATCAGAAAAAACTTCTTAATTGGACCTTGGCTTCTTGACAGTCAAGGCAAGAAGGAAAAATCAGTCATTTATAGTCAGGCATCATTTAATGATGGGGATACATTCTAGAGAAATGTGTCGTTAGGTGATTTTGTCATTGTGTGAACATCATGGAGTGTACTTACACAAACACAGATGATATAGCGTGCTACACACCTGGGCTATATAATATAGCCTATTGCTCCTGGGTGACAAACTTGGACGGCATGTTACTGTACTGAATCTTGTGGGCAGCTGTAACACAATAGTAAGTATTTGTCTATCTAAACATAGAAAATGTATAGTAACAATTCGGTAGAAAAGATAAAAAATGGTACACCTGTATAGGGTACTTACCAATGGAGTTTTCAGGACTGGAAGTTGCTCTGGGTGAGGCAGTGAGTGAGTGGTGAGTGAATATGAAGGGCTAGAATATTACCATATAGTACTTTAGACTTTATAAACACTGTACGCTTAGACTATACTAACTCTATACATTTTTTTTTCTTTCTTCATGAATTCTTTGCCCAGACCAATGTCCAGAAGAGTTTTCTCTAGGTTTTCTTGAGCATTTTTATAATTTCAGGTCTTACATTTAAGTGTTTAATCCATCTTGAGTTGATTTTGATAAGAATTGCATTGAATCCCTTAGGTTGCTTGGAGCAGTATGGTCATTTTAAAGATATTAATTCTTCTGATCCGTGAGCATGGAATGTTTTTCCATTTGTTTGTGCCATCTACAGTTTCTTTACCCAGTGTTTTGTAGTTTTCCTTGTAGAGATTTTCACCTCCTTGGTTAAATATATTCCTAGGTATTTTATTTTATTTTATTTGTAGCTATTGTAAGTGGGATTGCCTTCTTGATTTGGTTCTCAGCTTAATCATTACTGGTGTATAGAAATACTACTGATTTTTGTATGTTGATTTTGTATCCTGAAACTTTACTAAATTTGGTAATAAATTAACCAACCTTAGCTTATTGTAAATTTTTACTTTATAAACTTTTTAATTTGTTTTAACTTTTTGACTGCTTTGGAATAAAAGTTAGTTTAAAACACAAACACATTGTACAGCTGTACAAAAATATTTTCTTTCTTTGTATCCTTATTCTATAAGAGGTTTTCTATTAATTTTTTTTAATTCTTTTGTTAAGAACTAATACACAAACATGCATATTAGCCTAGGCCTACACAGGGTCAGAATCATTAATATCACTGTTTTCTACCCCTATATCTTGTCCCACCAGAAGGTCTTCAGTGGCAATAACATGCATGGAGCTGTCATCTGCTATGATAACAATAACTTCTTCTGAGTTATCTTCTGAAGGACCTGCCTGAGGCTGTTTTACAGTTAACTTTTTTTTAAATCAATGGAGTGCACCCCAAAATAATAATAAAAGGTATAGTATAGTTAATACATAAACTAGTAACAGTCATTTATTATCATTAAGTATTATATACTGTACATAATTGTATATGCTAAATTTTTATAAAAATGGCACAGCAGAATTGTTTACACCAGCATCACCACAAACATAGGAGTATGCAGTGTGCTATGTTACTAGAGCACAATACATATTCGTCAGTGGTCCATAAAATTAATGCACTTCCTCATTGACCGAAATGTCAGTATGTGACTCATGACTGTATATAGTTTGAAACAGAAAGGAGGGAATGTTCCAGTCCTTTCAGGAAAATAAGTTTTTTCTAGCATTGGTTTTCACTTGGAGTACTAAGCAGTGTAACGTACTTTGATCTCAGCATCATTTCTCAGCAAATATACTGACAATGCTTGCAAATGCTTCTTGTAGTATTGTCCCAAAAGAGTGATTCTGTGATTCTGCAATGGGCTAAGATCATGTGGTCCAAGAGTACATGCCAATTAGATAGATTTTGTGTCCTTAGTCAATCAGCCTGAAGGATCACTGTGAGATGAGCCCAGGAGTGAGCATAAAGGCATGACTCCCAGGTCTGGTTTAACAGCACTAAATTTGAAAAATGTGCTTGGAGATGACCATAATTACTTAGAGTACTTCAAGATGATAAATAAAATACGTGTTTAAAGTTTTGCAATAATATTGTGTATGACATAACTTCAGAAATGATGAGGTACCTACCCAAATGGGTGGCCTCCTGCCTGTATCCAGTTCAAGCTATGAGTAGAAACACTCTCTCTGGTCATGGAGGAAGACAGTGATACTCCCAGAAGGTGGGAAGTGATTATCACTCCAACTTTACCGTCTGCAAGAATGTACCCTTTGATAAAGCATCAGTGATCAAGAAAGTCACCCCAAATGGTAAGAGAAACTATTAGAAACCTCCCTGCTATGTATCTTGACCATGGTTATTTTCTTCTGAGTCCCAGACTAATCCTGTCTTAATTACCCAAACTGTGTCAGTACCTGGTCTTTCTGTCAACTCTTTTTCACTAGGACATTTGTCAAGAGAATGATTGTATAAGCATTTTAACATTCAGGCTTTGATGGAAGATTGAATGCAGAGTGTTGGGATTATATTTCCATTGATAAAGGCCCAGAGTATTGGAATTCAAGATTGTTGAGGAAAGATTTTATTTGGAAAATGTGGCAGAGTTTAATATATTGTGAAAATAGAGGAGATACTAGTGTTCTTATTTAGTCAAGTTGGATGGAGTCCTTTTTTTTTTTTAACTTTGGATTATGACTTTTTTTAACATATGCAAAAGTAGACTGAAGAGGATAATGGGCCTCAATTTCAACAATGATCAACATTTGGCCAATTTTATTCCCTATCACTATATCTAAAACATAAAAGCATTATATATGTAACTATGTAGAGTCAAAGTATATTGAATGATAAATATATTTCTAAATTTTATTTTCTATGCATGATATTACTTCAGGAATTTCCACAAGTCATTTTTAAATACATACAGGTATGTTTATTTTGTCTGTTATTGAGAATTAAATTTCTCCAGGACAGGGTTTTATTAGTGCCTTCCTCTGCAACTACCCCTCAAGATCCAGTACTGTGAGGTGCCTGAAAGGGAGCTTGATAAATGCTACCCATTGCAAGATACGTGTTGCTATTCTGATCACCGTAAACACTACTGAAAGAAACACATGTATATTATAGTAAAGAGAAATACGATGTTGTTTTCTAATGGAAGCTATTCATTAAAAAATGAATAAAGTTTATGGGCCTAAAATTATTATATATTTAGTATAAAATCCAATCATCACAAACTTCATCTAGTAATATGAGCACCTCTATTCTCTTTCCTTTGTTCAGTAGATAAAACCAAACATGAGACCTAAACATGTGAAATCACTTGTTCTCTTTTTCTTCATCTTTTCACCACTGTTGACATGTTCTTTCTGATATGTTTAGCTTTTGAAACCTGATGAGAGTGAATGGAAATTCATTCAAGTCTGGCTTTATAAGTGTTAGCTTCACAAGTGGTTCTCAGGATTTTTTTTCATTTCTGTTTGTTTTTTGTTTTTAACCTTACTTATCTGGAAACTTTCCCCTCCCCAGACATGAAAGCACTCTTACACTCACTCATGGGCTCTCTTACTCTCTCTTCGAGATCCATGGGAAACAAATGCTTGCTGAGAACAATTAAAATGATTCCAGCCAAGGAAAATCTATGTAGCAGAAAAGGTATTTATTCTCTACAACTCAGTGTCAGGTCAGAACTAAAAATATTATCTACCAAACCGGATGATGTACCTTTTCACTGCCAAAGAAGCTGGAAGCACATCAAAAACCAGTGATGGCAACAACATTGAACTTCACGTGGGGAAGCTATTCAGGAATGTTTTGGGTTCCAGTAAATTCTGAGGTCCAGAAAATACATATAAACTTAGGAACTGTTTTTCTCAGCTGAGCCAGGGCCCCAAACCAGATTCTATCAGGTTGCATAAGAGTCTTTGTAACAACACCGAGAGTTGCTGCTGTCTGGTTCTCTCATCCATCCTGGTAAAGGAGTGAGGCTGTGTGAGCTTGGTGAGTTCCTTGACTTTTGCAGACCTCAGTTTCCTCATCTCTGAGATCCCTGCTAATGCTGTCTTTCTATGATTCTTATTCAGCCTCTCCCACAGAGATTCTTTGGATGCTATTTGGTGTACATCAGAAGTTTCAGTGTACCCAGGGGCTTTTATGCCAGTGAACTCCTGAGACCCTGTCTCAAACTGTTGCTGACCTTTGTTTATACAAATGGTGACATCTGAGGACACTTTGGTAAGAAGACCTGGTTAAATAAAATACAGTATCAACTTGTTAGGCCTGGAGTTCTCTCTAAGAATACATTCTTTCTTCTAAGAGATTTGTAAATTGAAGTTAGCTCTAAGATGAAATAGAGAAGAGTATCTCCTTTCCCTGACTGGTTCCAGCCATGTCTGGGCAGTCTCAGAACTGGTGTGGCCTCTCAGAAAACCACTGGACCACTGGGAAGGGGAAATAAGATCTAGGATATCTTTAGGGTACCCTTCACAAACACTCCTAGGCCTGTCCTACTTGCCTCTGAATGTTCACGAGAGAATCAGGTGTTTCCATAGACTGCTCACTGTTTTTTTCAATTGGTTACTGAAATTTTAGTGCTTCCTAAGCTTTCTTGCTTCTAAGAGTTATATGGCCTATTATTCAAAATATTATTTAAGAGCATTCAATTGAAGCCATCACCTGACTTATTTTTAAATGAGAGACAGTCAGTTTCTTGCTATCCATGGGGGATTGGTTCCAGGACTTCCCATGAATACCAGAATCCAAGGATGCTGAAGACCCTTATATTGATCAGTTAATACCAATTTGATGGTCAGTACATGTGGTGCTTGTTTTTCCATTTTTGGGATACTTCACTTAGTAGAATGTAAGTGTACATATAGTAATAACATTCATTGGGTGTTGGGCAGATGGGAGGGGGGAGAAGGGGATGGTGCACACCGTCTGGGGAATGGACACGTTTGAAGCTCTGACTCGGGTGGGGCAAGGGCAATATACGTAACCTAAACATTTGTACCCCTGTCATATGCTGAAATAAAAATTTTTTTTAAAAAAAGACCCTTATATTAAATGGTGTAGTAGTTGCACATAACCTGTGTCCATCCTCCCACATACTTTAAATGATCTCTAGGTACTTACAAACTTAACATAATGTGAATGTGTTGTAAATAGTTGCTATGTACTGTATTGTTTTTCTAATTTACATCATTTTGTTGTGTTATTTTTTATGTTGCTTTTTTCCAAATATTTTGATCTATGATTGGTTGAATCCATGGATGTAGAACCCATGAATACAGAGGGCCAACTGTATTTGCAAGATCGTCTTTGAATTATAATAAGAAAAACCAACATGTATATAAGTTAAGGAAATTACTAAATACAGCTAAACACCACCACCAGATCCAGAATTGTGTCATATTTGAAATGCATCCCCTGAGCAGTTGGGCTTCATTGCCTCTCTGCAAATGGACTGGAAAATGAAACCGTTCCCAGAAAAACATACCTCCCTTTGTGTGAGTTCCAAATTTCTGAGTTGAGCATTCCACTATGTAGACTAATATAAATCAGGTTAAAGCATACCAAATATCTCTTGAGTTCTCTGGAACCTCTCAAGTTGTAGCAAAGTCTTCCTATCGTGATGTATTACGAGCACTGGTAAACCAACAGAACTCTAAGGAGATAATTCAGGAATGTCAACTTCAGCATCTTCTTTATGTCTTCCAGAAGACTCTGCCATCTCTGAGGTCATAGCTGGTAATACTCTAGAGTAAGATGGCAAAACTATACTCAGAAAGCCAATGCTAAATAAAAAGAACTTTAACTCCTTTGTAGTTTATTCTTTTTGTCTTTGTCCTCAGCACAAAGAAAGGCCAAGTCATCTTGGATGGTGCACTTGGGTCTCTGCTTCCACTGAAGCAAAGCCCAGGGGGGTTTTCTCTCTGCTCAGCCTGTGTTCCCACTTCCTCCTCAACCACATCCATTCTGAACAGGGGACCAGCTGACTGTGGGTGAGGAGGAACTGGAAAGGCTGCTGAGGACAGAAGGCCTGGGCTGTTTCAGTGGGAGTCTTGAGATCACAGAGCAGACAGGCCTCAGCATATAAACAGGCACGTTGGACAGCACAGCCCTTCCCACTTGAGCCTCGCAGCAACTTAGGGGACAGACTTGGTGCACACCCCAATTTATACCTGAGGAAATGTAAATCCAAAGAGATGAAGTGACTGGGCCATGATCGTACGTGCTGAATGCTGGGGATGGAACATGAACTCTGCTGTTTTGGCTCTAAATCCTTTATGCTTGTTTGTCACAACCACCAATTTCTAAAAGCCCATGTCCTATTCTCTAGTTCAATCACACTCTTCTATAGGGCAGGAAGGAGGCACCAATGCAAAGTTGTTTAAAGTACTCCTCCCTCCCACAATGTATTAGCAGAAAAACAATTCATTCAAGGAATACTTAACTGACCAATCAAAATCTCTGCTTTTATCATGCTCACAAAGGAGACAGATAATAAACAAAGTACACAGGGAAAGCACACAGCATGCTAGATGGTGATGGGAGCAATGGAGAAAATGAAGACAGGAAGGGAGATGGGGGTGTTTTTCAGGGGAAAGGGCTAAGGGTCATGCAGGTATCCGCAGGAAGAGCATTCTAGGCAGAGAGAAGAGCAAGTGCCAAGGCCCTGAGGTGGAAACATGTCTAGAAAATTGGTGAAACAGCAGGGAGGCTAGTGATCAGGAGAGAGAGTAGTGGGAGATGATTTCAGAGAGTATCAGGGAGCCCCATTGTGTAGAGCCTTCTGGTTCATGTAAAAACTTTGGCTTCCATTCTAAAGGAGATGGAAAGCGCTTGGACATTTTGTACAGAAGAATGACATGATTTGACTTGATATATTTTAGAACAGTTATGTTTAGAATAGACTGAAAAGGGGAGAAAGCAGAAGCAGGAAGATTAATTTGAAAGTGATGGCAATGGTCTAGTAGAAAGATAATGATGGTTTGGGTCAGGTGGTAGGATTAGAGGTAGGAACCGGATTCTGGATATTTTGATAGAACAAACAAAATATGCTGAAAAATAGGATATGGGATGAATCACCACATGGGTGGGGAGGAAGGAGAGTTCACTGAACAGGAAACCTGAAATTCTGACTTGGAGTTCCAGCTCCAACACACATTTACAATGCTACCTGAAGAAAGTCGCTGAAAAGCTTGGAGCCTCATTTCTCACACCTACAAAAATGGGATTAAATACTTTCCTGACCTCACATGGTTCAAATGCTTATGGTGTCTGCAAATGCTGGTTCGTTTGGATTAAATCACAACTCTATGTGAACTTGTGCAAGTGAATTAGCCTGAGAAACTGAGGGGGTGGGATTGAGATCAAATCTGAAATACTTCGAGAACAAATACAAACACAAAAACATTATAGCTGTGAGTAAATAATTTAGGGAACTTTATTTTAAAATATCTTTTCTTGATAAGCTAGGAATAACCAGAGAAAAAAGGTAGTTTAAGAAAACTATTTTAATTGAAGCCTATGATTCCTAGCAATAATATGGATTTTGTACTCTTTGAACCTAGATTTGTGTATTATCTAGTTAGTGATTGATGAACACCTACCAAAAAAAAAAAAAAAAAAAAACTCTCATCTTTGGTTTCAATTTAAGTTAAACACAAAGGGCTTCTATTGTTTTCCTGTCTCTGAGAAGGTTTACCATCACACTGGAATTTTTCTAAATTTTTACTTAAGAGAAGCATGTGATTGAAGTGCCTGAAAAGTTTACAACTTTCCCAATTTGGGTAAATTATGCAAATCCCAAGCTACCTTTTTCTAATTCACAAATACAAAAAAACACCCATAACTGAAAGTTCAAGATAAGTTCACTAGCCCCTCCCAGGGTGGAGAGGGCAGAAGTCATGGGCAGAAAGCCAGGCTGTGGTGCCACACACTGATCCTCCTTCTCAGACAGGGGACATGCTCTGGACCACCCCTTCCTTCTCCTCTCTTTATTTCTCAGTAAGCCTCCCAAGTCTTCCCCATCAAACATACCTATCCTAATCCAAGCCTCTCAATATCCTGAAATATAGCCAGCCAGCCATTTAATAAGACAATTAAATTGAATTACTAGTGATGGATGAGGATTAGGTCTCAGTACTTTGAGGAGGAGCTCCCAGAAAGACAGTGGCTTAAATTAAAGTCCCGATTATATGGTAAAATGCTCAGGTACTGTGCAGGCAGATGTTCAGTAAGGAGTTTATTTGAGGAAGCCTCATGAAATCTTCTCATAAGGTGGTTTCCTTCTTTGCCTGTACTTTAAGTCATCAGTCTTTAATATTGTCCCTGAGACCATTTCAGGGGGTCTACATTATCAAAAAACTTATTTTCATAATAACACCCAATACATTAGTTGCTTTTTTCACTCTCATTCTCTCACGAGTTTGCTGTGGAGTTTTCTGGAAGCTATATGATGTAGGACGTTGGCATCACTCTACCAGCTTATAGGTTGTATGCCTGTATGTTTTTTGTTTTTAATATTTCTAAGTTTTAATTTAAAATATGGTAAATGCCAACAGACATAATTCATGTTACAGAAAACCTCTTTGGGGCCCTTAATAATGTTTTTGAATGGATAAACGGGTCCTGAGACCAAGATGTTTGAGAACCACTGCATTAAGTCATCCTCCCTGATCTAGCACAATTCAGCTGTGGTACCAGAAATACAGAAAAATTCAGGGTGCTGATTTCTACTAAATTCAAAACTGTTGTGAGCTCATCAAAGTTGGTATCTAAAAGCAAAACCAAAAGAGCACATATAAGGAATGTTCCAAAACTAATGGAGTCGTGTCAAAAGGACGAAGGTGCTAACTTGAAGGAGCTTCCACTGGCTAGACCAGGGACATCCGATTTGTGATTTTGTGATTAGCCAGAAACATCAACTGAATCTTTTAGGGGCAGGAGATAGAGAGGAGGGGAGTTTTCACACATAGCAGGAAAATACGAAGATTATCATTCATTTCCACCTTTCTCAAGAGAATATCATAAACCAAATATTTAGATTTGACACTTTTAATTGTTCAGTATTTTACTACAAATATAAGAAATAATACAGAATTAAATAACACATGAAATCTTACTAAATATATAAATATCCATTTCAACAGTGAAAACAACTTACATTTTAATTCCTAGGTCACTGGATAGAGACTGACGAAGCGAAAGATACTGGAAAAGCAACTAATTTGGTCTCACGGTTATTTAAGATGCAACATTGTTCCACTAGTTGGACAATATCCTTAAAACAAAGAGACTATATGCTCACACTTACCTCCTCTGCTATTGTGAAAAGTTAGCTCATGGAAAAAGAAACCAGCAGAGACAAAGCATATAAATTGGCTGACTGCTATACAGGAAATATCCTAAATGACTGTTTTCATAATATATTTTCATTATACTAGGCTGAATTCAGAATGACTTAAAATAGGCTTGGGTCATATTATAAGACAAATAGACAAGGAAAACATGCTTTTTAAAAAAATGCCATCTATTGCCTAAGACTAACAATATTTATCCTGCTATAAAAATAGATGTTAAATGGATAAGTTAAGGTTGCCAATGTTATTTCACAATAAATTCAGTACTATTTTTGTTGTGGTAAACCTCATAGAAGCACATGAAGAATTAGCAGTGAAACCAAGGATTCTAACAAGGCCAGCTATTACCAAAACAGTAAGCAGGTAGTGGACTAAATACCAGATGACGGGAAAACACTCACGGACCTAAGAACAAGGGAAGAAGAGATGCAACATTGACAGAAAGGCAAAAGGTAGTCTCTGAAAAGTTCTTTGGACCTTTCCGTGTTCTCTTTTTTTCACTTCCTCCCCCTTTGTTTATTCTTTTTTTTTTTTTTTTTTTTCCTGGAATCACATCAGTTTTTACAGCGGAAGGGCAAATTATCTGGTCCGACTCCTTTCTACTTCGGATGAGGACGTGGAAGCTCGTTGAGGTAAAGTGACTAACACAGGGTCCCCACAAGTAGGAGCCCAAGTCAGCCTGTTGGCTTAGCGCTCCTGAATCTAAGTCCAGTGCCCTTTCAACAGCACAACACTGCATTGCTTTACAAAGTCAAGTCCTACAACAGACCTGTGAGGTAAGATGACTTCCTCTTGGAACTCAAACACAGAGTAGCTTAGATGGCAGTGGAAAGTCTTGGGATCCTTAAGCCTTTCGCTCCCACCTCTCTTGCTCTTTCAGGTCCTTTAGTGAATGGCCCTTTTTCCTCTTGCTTTCCTCTTCCATCAGATTCAAGTAGACCAGGAAACAACTTTCAGGGTTCTGTGTGACTCATCTAGGCTTTTGGATAAAAGAAAACCAAGATATTAACATTTATAATTCTATCCCTGTATATTTTAAGAAGATAAATAACAGAAGGATTAAGAAACACAGAATTCTCCTAGTGTATATCTCATTGGCAAGATAAGGAAGTAGACATTCCTGAACTAACACATTAAGGGGACCAGGACTCTCTTCAAAAGGACATGGGTAATCCCAGGAAATGATGGTTTGGAGAATCACCTGAGACTAGATGTCCAGAATTCACTGGACATCAGATTGGAAATGGTCACAAAGTAGACAGAGGCCTTTGCAAGGGCTATTGGCTTTCTAGCACACAACCTGGAAGTGCGTGGGCCTCTAGGCAAGGCATGTAGACAGTGAAGTAAAAGACCTGGAATTTTACCTTGGCACCACTCTCACTCTCTGTGTAATCTTAGGTAATTCTTTACCAGAATCTGCAAAGTTCTGCACATTTTAGACGCCACCAAAATTTCCAACACCATATATATCAATGGTCCATGGAAAGGTCATCTTTCTCCCAGTGTAGCTCAATATGTTTAAATTTAAATAATAAACATGAATTACTAGAAAAATGAAGTAAAATAACAGGTACATGTAGTAGTTTATTTTTAAATTATTTGATTCAAAAGATACACAATTACTGTCCTATTATACACTTATTCTCAATTATATACTCAATTTACTTCAGACTAATAAGGAACAGTTCTTGGATGGATAGCCATCCTCAGACTATACTTTGAGTATCACTTCTCTAAAACATTAGTGACTTTTCTGCCTTGGAGCTTTCACATTTGCAATTCTTTTGCTAGAAGCCGCTCCTCCCTTCTCTCCTTCATGGTTGACTTATTTTCTCCTATCAGCTCTCTGATTAAACATTACCACCTCAGCAAAGCCTTCTCTAACAAATTCCAAATAACTAGTTTCCTCTTGAACTTATTCTCTTTTATTGCATGCTGTATATTATATTATTTCCTTATGGGTACATTCTCATGTCTTAATAGTACATCCTTATTTGTTGATTCATTTGTTTCCCTGCCGCACTGGCCTATAATCTCCATCAGAGTGACAAGGTTCTGTTTTGTTCGCTATACTATAACCAGTGCTAATTACAATGCCAAGCATTTGAAAAATTATTAATAAATATTTATAAAATGAATGAATGAGCTTAATTCTATGAGCCTTGGTTTGATCACTTAAAAGATGGAAATACTATCTTCCTCATAGATAGTTTTGAGAATTAAATGTAATAACTTCTAGAAAGTCAAGTCCTTTCATCCCATGACCATCCATTTAAATATTTAAGAATACTCTCCATGTCCTACTTTCATCCCCAACCACATTTCTAATTCCAAAGTTTTCTCTTTTACAACCCAAGTTTTCTCTTTTAAAATCTAAGTATTCTTTTCCCTGAGTGGTAAGACTATTCATTTTGAATTATCAGTTAGCAATAACAGAATTTACAATTTTTATATGACCTATTTACTCACCTGAATTCAGAATAATAATCCAAATGACAGCATAGTTTTCTTTAGAGATCATTGAATAAGTTGTTTTTTAAAAAAATCTCTTAAACCTGATTTTGAATGATTTATTTGGCATCTAGTCCAAAAAGGCTTTTCCTTTCTCTAAAATAAAATTCCTGTATCAAATATGTCTATATCCTCTCCCCACACAAAAAGGCCATGCTTTACTCTCAGCATTTGCTGAATCAGAACCTTTCAGAATTCCTCTTAACTCTAGAATGCCTAAGGACCACCTGAGTTCTGGTTCATTTGCAAATACCCAGGACATACTTAGAGATTCTGATTCTTTGTCTTTTCCTGTGGTCCGGAAATATTCTTTTTTTGGTGGTGGTGGAGGGGGGGTTGGGTCATCTATGAACCAAGGTTATGAGGAAACAAAACCTATGCAGTATGTTTAAGACAAATAGAATAGAGGGTGAAGAAACTGTTTAGTGGAGAGAAGAGACAATAGCCAAGTCATATTAAGGATGGGAGAAACCAGACGGAATATCCATGAATCAGTGCTCCTGGGCAACCAGGGCAGTTTTGGATCTACAACCACCTTAGGGTAGCTGCTCTTCCTGTCATCTAGCAGTTTAGTTTCCTGGAAACCCATTCAAACACATCCTTACTGGCACTGGCCTCGCTTTACTGTGACTTGTGCACTAACTTTAGTGAGTAGTTGCTCCCACGCTCCCACCCCAAGAAAAAAAAAAGACTAACCAAAACAGTTTCTCTTTTGAAAATAAATAAGGTTACAGTATCAAGAAGTTATTTTAGCCATCACAGTTCATTTCAGTACACATAGGCTTTTGGTACATTTATTTTCTGATTCTTTGCCCCCACTGGGCTTATTTTCACTCCAAACTTCTCCCAAGATTGCTACTTAAATGACTTATACAGCAGGTTTTATTCAATGTCATTTTATTATAACATTGGTGAGAAAAAGAAATTGATTCCCATCCAAGGCCACTGTCTGTGTGGAGTTTGCACAGTCCATATCTATGTGGGTCTTCTCCAAGTACTCCAGCTTCCTCCCACATCCCAAAGGTGTGCTGCATGTTAGGTGAGTTGGCATGTCTAAATTGTCCCAGTCTGAGTGAGTGTGTGTGTGTGTGTGTGTGTGTGAGTGTGCCCTGAGATGGGATAGCTCCTGTCTAGGGCTGGCTCCTACCTTGTGCCCTGAGCTGCCTGCGGGGATATAGGCTCTGGCCACCCAAGCCCCTGAACTGGAATCATTGGGTAAATAATTATCTTATTTGTTTTTATTAATATTTCTTAAATGTATGTACAGCTCATATTTATTCTGATGTTTAATATTGCAAGTGTTTTGGTCTTTGTTTAGAACTTCAATGATGTTTTTGTGACTAGAAATATGCCATGGGAACTTAACTCTTGTTTATATCAATTAGCCTATGATAAAATCGGTTTCCTTATACATCGTTTCACTTAAAATTGCAGTTTTCAAGAACCTATTGACAATGTTAAGTGAGGATTTACTCTGTGTGTCCTTCTCCCTTCCAAATACTCTTGCCCATGTGTCCAAACAAATTCAGGTAACTTCTGAAATCTTCTTCCTTAAAATTTCCCCCAACTTACACAATCCCCATGTCTTTCTCTCCATTTACCTCTTTAAACTTCCCCCTCCTTCAACATTTGTGCAGTTCATTAAAATACACATTACTAGACCCCAAAAGAACTGTAGATGTAGTAAGAAGAGCAATTAACATTTATTGGAAACTTACTATGTTGCATTGGTGTGCTGGAGTCTTAAATAATGGTTAAATTGTTGGTATCTTGAAATTGAGGATGGTAAGAATATCTATATCACAGAAGTTGGCAAAAGCTACTAATAAGCACTCCATTCCCTCTCCCCCAAGCCAGTTCCCAGCATACCATTGGCTTTAGGCACTTTTCTAAGCACTTAAATGTATCCCTTTTAAAATCTTCACAGCATTCTTATGTTACACAGTTACAATTATTATCCCCATCTTACCAAATGAGGAAAGCAAGGCAAAGGGAGGTTAAATGCCTTGCCCAAAAGTACTCAGCTAATTTGTAGAGGTAGGACTTGACCAAAATTACTGAGTAATTGTTCACAGTTGCAAATAAAAATGATTGGAAAACAACCAATCCTATATGTTGTTTACAATAATCCTCACCAGGATTAATGGTTAAAAACTTTTAACTCTTGAAGGCAGAAATATTGTAGAAATAAAACATCATATTCAGTTTTTCAATTATTTCATGCAACCTTGGTTAAGATTAAAGGAATTTCAGTTAGACAGGAGTAATATATTCAAAAGATCTATCTTGCAACTTGGTGACTATAGTTAATAACAATGTATTGTACACTTGAAATTTGCTGAGAGTAGGTTTTAAGTGTTCTCACCACAAAAAAAAAAAAGTATGTGAGAGAATGCACATGTTAATTAGTTTGATTTAGCCATTCTACAATGTATACATATATACAAACATTATGTATACCATAAATACATACAATTTTTGTAAATTTTAAAAATAAATAATAAAATAAAACTAACAAATGGTAATTTTAAAAATATTAAAAGAAAATAGTGTACACAAGTCCTATAGGTATTTAATAAAAAAATCTTTAAAGGACTTTCAAAATACAAGGCTAACACTTTCTCTTCATTGTATAAATATGGGCGAAGGTTGGAGAATTTATAAACCAGTGACCACAGACTCTTAGAACTAGGAGAACGGGCCATTGATCATGAAATTCTATCTAGTTTGTCTACTGAGAAAGGCAAGAGACTCTCTTGTAATAGTCTCCTGTTCATAGACACTTCCATAATTGTCTCCCATGAAATGTAGGATTTAACACTGAAGTTGTAACTTTTGCCAATTTTGATTTGCATGTTTATATCACAAAATCTCATTTGTTCTCTATTTACTAGAGTAAATTAAGTTTTTTTACAATATGATTGTTGTAAGAGACTAAATTTATTCATGAAAATTGTACTGAACACCTGAGACTTTGATTTCTTTATTTTTCTGATATTTTTAACCATTTTTCTTCCTGATATATGTTGTCAATATATATTTTTTATCTGTTTAAAGAAAACTGTTAGTGGATGAACTGCTCTACTGCATGCTGCTGGAATCAAGTTGGGTATAAAAATAAGGATTTCAATGAATTCCGAGAATGATATGAAAAATATTGGGGCTCCTAAAGTCTCTAATTGCCTCATAACATGACTCTGCAAGTAATAGAGACTCAGAAATTTCCATTTTAATGACTTATGATAAATGAGGAAAGATCAATTTGTTTATGCCTATTATCACCATACATAGTGCTACATATAATTTTCCCACTTTGATCTTCCAAAGAGAATCTAGTGAACTTGCCTATAACTAGGAGATTAAAGGAAGTCAGAATGACTTCTGTCATTCTGTGAGGAGGTGGGAGTAGAGAGAAGCAAGAAATACAGAAGTGAGATTCCACTTTTAAAAACCTTAGTTTTTGCAATATTCCAGTTAGTGATGATTAGAAAACTAGAGAAAGCAAAAGTAATGTTTTTGCATTATAGACTTGAAAGACAACATATAACCTTGAAAAATGAAGTCTTGCCTGGTTGTAGTGTGGTCAGAGGTTCTGACCAGATTCTGATATTCTATGATACAGAGTTACCACCAACAAAGCTATATAGTGAATGCTGCACTGGGAGGTCCTTAGCAGTTGTATCTCTATCCAGCTCACTCTTACACTCCTTAGCATTTGTGGTAATAAGCACAATAATGGTCCCCCAAAGGTGTCCACATCCTAATTCCAGGAACCTGTGAATATGTTATTTTACATGGCAAAAGGGATTTTGCTGATGTGATTAAATTAAGGCTCCTGAGATGGAGAGTTTATCCTGGATTATACTGGGTGGGCCCAATGTAAACACAGGGTCCTTATAAGGGAAAGGAGAGGCAGGAGTGTAAGCGTTAGAGTGATCCAATGTGAGAAAGACTCAACTGGCCATGGCTGCCATTGAAGACGGAAAAGGGCAAAGAAGTAAAAAATATGGGCGGTCTCTAGAAAATGAAAAAGGAAAAACAAAAAGATTCTCTTTTAGAGTCTCTAGAAAAGAATGTAGCCCTGCAGATACCGTGATTTAAGCCCAGTGAAATTCATATTGGACTTCTGACCTCCAGAACTGTAGGATAATAAATTTGTGTTGTTTTAAGCCACTAAGTTTGTGATAATTTGGTAAAGAAGCAATAGAGAATTAATACAGCATTTATGATGTTTCACCCTCGGTTAAGCCATGCTGAGTACTTTCATTAAGCGATCCAACCTTTTCCAGTTTAATGACCATAAAGTTGGCTTCTCTTGGTAGTGAAGACTAAAATCTTGCATTTGTTCAGAGCCAAGCTTAGTATGAGTATGACTATACTGCTTAAGTGCATGACAATTCCAAACAAAATAGCTGGTAATAGACACTAGGTAAAGGGTATACACAAACTAAAATGCAAAAGGAGCAAAGATGTCAGAGGATTGTTTAGCTGGAGGATTTTCTCATCCTTCTTGTTTTTCACCAATTGGTCTAACAGATGACACAATGCTGATAGCTAATCTCCTTAAAACAGTCCCATGGCCAAAAAGCCAAGGGAATGGGTGTGCCGTGTGAAGGCTGAACGAGCAGGAGGCAGAGATGTCTTGACTCCTAGAGGTGTTCCCCACTCATAGACTGAAACTGAAAATTTGGGTCAAGTAAGCCCCTGTGGGTTTGTTTACATGCTAGAGAGGGGAATAGCAAAAACAAAACAAAACAAAACAAAACAAAACAAAAACAGCTTTAGGCAAGAGTGTCCAGGCTTTGCGATAAGGTAAGGACTTTGCGATAAGATTATGTCCTGCCATTTTGGCATGATGAGTGCCATTTGTACCCAGGCAAAATTTATTAAATATTTATAGAAAAATAGGTTTGGAATGCAAGATTTGTCCCAGCAATGCTGACCTAAGAAGGTCGATAAAAGTTCCTTATTTTTTTTTCTCATACAAAGCATCACACTTCTTCCTAGAACTATGAGAATACTGGGGTGGGAGTAGGTATTACCATTCATCCAGCCTTTGTCTGGGAAGCATAAGTACAATTTTTTAGCAAAGCAAAGAATCTTATTTTGGAGGGAACAAATATTATTGTACTATCCTTCCAATTAATGACCAATTTCACCATCACAAATTGTTTACTGAATACCTTTGTTGTTTGACAAAGCACTAAGCTTAAAATAGGAGAAAGTGACATGCTCTCACCCAGGAAATAGCATTTTACAAACATTGCCATTGTTACATTGCCAAGAGCTCATTCATAGGTTAGGTTATTGTGAAGTGAAGGAAATCAAGCTAAATATACACATCGTGTGGGTGAAAAATACACTTCTACATGAAATAGCTAGTACTTGAAGAAAAAGTAAAGTTTGGAATATGAATTTCACATAATTGTTCAAATTTTCTATTGTTTTCCAACTCAGCCTGACTCAATGAAATGAAACAAAAAAAGAAAAAGAAAAAAAAGAAAACAGCCATTCTAAAGAAAGATGTCTAAAAATTAGGTGATTTTCTATGATGATCTTCCCCCAAAGTGAAGTTTTTTTTTATTGTTTCTGAGAAGCATGTAATCATTGGTGGATTGACTAATGAGAAATAAAAGATTATTCTCAACCCCAAATTTAACTACCTTGTCAGATATGTGGAAGGGAGAAATTTATGACATCACTGGGTTTTAACAGAAAGAAGTATTATGAGATGTTGGAAAATTTTCCTAGGGAATTTTAATTCTTTCTCACTTTCTATTTTAGTAATAAAGCACTGGATTCATGAAAGAGAAAGAATATTCTTTGTGAGCTTATTGGTCTTCTTGTGGTAGTCTCCTGGGAAGTAACTGTTGATGGTCCCATCAGGAATCGTGCAGAGAAATGGCCTGTGCAGCTTTACAGTTGAAAAAGACCCACATCATACTCTCTGGCATTACATGGAACCACAAGAAAAGTAAAAGGAGTCTAAAGATAACATCAGTCATTAGTGATTACCCTTCTGTGCAGAAACTATACATTTGCTTGCATTTTTATAGGCAATGAATAATAATTAGGATCTAAAGTAAACTGTTTTTCCTTTTTCTTTTTGGTCATTTATCCAACAAAGAGTTGACCTTACTGAACAGATTTAGCAGATTTTTCTTACTAAATACTGGACAGCTCCATGGAAATGATTCCTTGTTCACACTCAATAAATTCAAGAATGAATTCATCTCTCTCCTTTTCTTTACCTCTCTGCAAGCTCTGAACATGAGCACCCGCACAGATACACACACACACTCAGTTCTACCCTCTCACTTCCCCATTTCTATTCACATCATCATTTTTCAGGTCACCAGGTTCAAAACCCTTGTGTCATTTTGCCTGGCCATGTTTCCCTGCCCATCCAAAAGTTTTATGTTTTCAGAAGATGATGGAAAGAAAAAGAGAAAGAAAACAAAAGTAAGGGTAAGGGAAAATGGAAGGCAAATGTATTTTCCCCTTCCTCACAAATTTACCAGGAGAATTTATTACTTGTAGAAATAGAAGGTGTCACTATCTTCTATAATTTTCTTTCTTTTCTCCTAACTTTTTCTATAATTTAAGGTTTGGTCTTAATGAACCAGTATTTCCTTAGCCCTGAGCATTTAAGGCTTCAGTATAATCAACACTTGGTTTTACTAGCTGTAAGTATATGGAACCAAATGATCTGAAATTAAAATTTTTGAAACCATTCAAAAATCCTGTCATTCAAAATATGCTATTAAACATTCAGAGAGATTAACTGAATTGGCTTTAGGTCATGAAGACATCATCAGTAAATGGCAATCCTAGTGCTTACACGATTCAACCCAGATTCAGGTGTTTATTTCACAATGAGGAAACACTTGGGCACAGAGATAAGGTGAATCTCTTGCTTCAAGAATCAGATGTGGTACTGTGCAATTAAATTTCCCTGGAAATACAAGACTTGCTTAATGAGCAAATGGCAAGTATTTTGCAAATGTCCCTTTCTGGTGGAATTTACCTTGGGCGTGAATAGATTGTATTATATAAGACTCTTGTCCAAGAGGGACTTTTTAAAATGAATTTAAATACATTTTTCTGCTTGCTCTTTCCAAAAGAATAGGGCAGTAACTATGAGCACAGATTGAAATGAGTGCAACTGATAACAACAGCTGTTTTCAAGTCTGGGCTCCAGGGCATCAATATTGATTGGAAGGACATGAGGGCAGAGGTCAGGAAACCTGGGCTCTAGTCCTAGACTGCTCTTAAGAAGCTGTGTGACCTTAAGGACAGAAGTTGACTTCCCTTTGTGGGATTCAGTTTTCTATTAATAACTGGAAAATTGAAATGTTTAGATAAAGTAGAATCAAACAGACTTCCGCCTTTGACATGCTGTCTAAGTGCTTATGAGTTCTATGGGTTTATGTTTATGTGTGGTAAGATTATCTGATCTGTAATCTCCTCTACTGGACAGAGCAATTTCTTTACCTCCTTTTGCAAAAAGTCCACTGACACCAAAGATTTGTTGCTTGTTTTATAAATTCACAAGAATTAACCTGGTGTTTAGATGAGGCTTATGCAAAATAAAGTGGCCCAAAATCTTAAAATATGAAAGATATAGTCTATAAAACATAAAACGAAAGAAAAAAAGTGGCATTTGAGTGATATTTTTAATCAAAATTCAAAATAACAGCCAAAGCCAACATTTTTTCTTCCCTGACACTTATCCTTCAGATGGAGGAAACTCCCATGCTACCCTGTACCCTAGGAAATTCCCATTACACATAAAGTAAACCGCAGCTTTGTGTTGCTTTAGCAAATTGCACACTGTCTTCAGAAACTCAAGAAATTTAATTATCTATGTATAGCTCACTCCTCTTATTTTATAGTGTTTCTTGTTTTATTATGCCTCACAATATCTTAGACTTGCATTTATGAGGTACTGAATTTACAATTGGAGAAAGAGAATTGAAAAAACCACTATGAAAAATCTATCCATCCTTCCTTCCTTCCTTCATTCATTCAATAAATTAACATCTATTGAGCACCTGGTATATAGAGATGCTGTGGGGGATAAAGAGAAATTTACAGTCTAGAAGGGCAGAATGACATGACACAGTTACTGTAGGAATGGATCACCTGCATGTTGCCTAGAGTGCTTGAGACATGGGAGTATAACATAGACAGTGCTACTTAAAGCATGATCATAATGGGACAATTTCACAGCCTCTTAAATAGGCAGATGGCTTGTGGAGGGCTATAAAAAGAAAAGAGATTTTCTTTCTCATTAATGGATGGAGGGGACCCTGCATGGCTGCCAGACTTCTTTCTTTGGTTCTGCCATCAAATGATTCCATTGTGATTAAACATTTTCCTCATTTGTTCTCATTAACCCTTATTCTCGACTTATAGAATAATTCACTTCTAAACCATCTTAGTAAATGGAAAGCAATAATGTCCAATTGCAAGAAAATGACCCTGAAGCATTTTAAAACATCATCAATATTTATGTATTTTGGAAACAGCAAACAAAACATACTGCTGTCATTCCCTTATTTATATCTTCAAACAACTCACAAATTGTTATTTAAAAATCATTTAACCTTTATCAAAAAGTTCCAAAACAATAAATGTTGGCGTGGATGCAGAGAGATAGGAACACTCATATACTGCTGGTGGGACTGCAAACTAGTACAACCTCTGTGGAAAGCAATATGGAGATACCTTAAAGAGATACAAGTAGGACTACCATTTGATTCAGCAATCCCATCACTGGCCATCTACCCAAAGGAAAAAAAGACATTCTATAAAAAAGACATCTGCACTAGAATGTTTATAGCAGCACAATTCACAATTGCAAAGATGTGGAAACAACCCAAGTGCCCATCCATACATGAGTGGATCAATAAGATATGGCATATATATACCATGGAGTTCTACTCAGCCACAAAAAGCAATGGTGATCTAGCACCTCTTGTATTATTCTGGAGAGAGCTGGAGCCCATTCTACTAAGTGAAGTGTCACAAGAATGGAAAAACAAGCAGCACATATGCTCACCATCAAATTGGTATTAACTGATCAACATTTAAGTGCATGTATAGTAATAACATTCATCGGATGTCGGGCAGATGGGAGTGGGGAGGAGGGGATGGGTACATACATACGTAATGAGTGGGGTGTGCACCATCTGGGGGATGGACATGCTTGAAGCTCTGACTCGGGTGGGGCAGGGGCAATATACGTAACCTAAACATTTGTACCCCCGTAATATGCTGAAATAAAAAAAATTTAAAAATATTGTTTAACTCGTGCCATTCTTTGTACTCCCTGCGATGACTCACCTCGGTCCTGATTCCGGTGACGTTTCCAGTATAATAAGATTGAGATTAAAACCAGAAGAATTACCAGGGAAACGATGCTTAGCAATAGCGGAACTGAAAACCAATAGCCTATGGATATTGAAGAAAGAAAAAGGAAAATGAAGTCACAAGAGGATGTTGTTGAGGCAAAAAGTGATAAAGCTGTATTTCTGACGAGCCTTTACTAGAGTTGAGCTCTCAATTAAAATTATCTTTAAATACATACATACAGAGGTCTATATTCATGACTTCATATTATTTTAATAACATTTAGATGTTAGTAATAGCTAGCATGTTGTATCTGGCTACTACATAATAACAGCTTTAAATGTGTTATCTCATTAAATCCTTAAAATATCCCAGTAGTTAGGTATTGTTATTATCTAACAGATTTAAAAAAAAATTGAGGCTAGGAAAAGTTAAGTAAGATAATGGGAGAGCCAAGGCTTGGCCAAAAGTCTGTTTGCCTCCAAAACACAAAATTCTTTGCCATACTGTCCATTGTTTATTGAGGCAATTATGGAAAATACAGAGAAGTATAAAGGAGAAAACCACAAATCTCATGATCTCAACTCCTAAAAATAACTCATCTCAATGTTTTTTATTGAATTTCTTCTAATCTATGCCTTTGTTATTGCATCTATTTTCAGTAGTCAATAAATACAACTCAGCCCAAATATCAGCTCCTCGATGTTTCTTTGCAATAGAAACAGGGGAAGAGCACCTTGATTTGGGAGTCTCTGGCATCTTCCCCATACCTCCGTAGTGCGATTTGCCACATCACAATTAACCAAACACCTTCAGACAGGGATTTGTCTAATTTCTACAATTCCAGGGCTTGACATAATACTTTGAGCTTGGAAGATTTTTAGTACACGTTCACTGAATGAATAAACATTATACGAATGGAATATAAACAGTATAAGTGATATATACCAAATTTGGCATTCTTGGAAAAGAAGACACGTTCTTTTTCAGATTTTTGTTTTTCAGGGAAATTTACCTTTTGCCCTGGCTAGATCTGCAGTTCTCCTCACAGATTTCGAAATCCAACACTGCAAGCCTTTTTGATCAAATTTACCTAAATATCCACTTTCTGATTAGTCCAAATGCCAATAGGAGACGTTCCTTAGAGGCCACTGCACCAATGAGGCATGTAGGAAAGCTTTTCCAGGTTTTATTGTTGGAAATGCTCCCCAGAAAGAGCAGTAATAGTTTTTAGGAGGCTTATCACTGAGTGCTTCATCCAGAGTTAGTGTTTCAAAACCACATAGAGAAATAAAACTGGCTGTTTTCACTAAAACATCTTGCCTCTAAAATCACTGCTTCCTCTGTTCTTTCACTCATAATTCTCACCTCTTGTATCTAGGAGGCCCAAAGACAGTAGTTTAGACAGAAACATAAGAGAACAAAGGGAGACCTAGATGGGAGGCAGCTTGTTTTAAAATGATTAATGAAAACACTTGAGATTGGCCCCTTCCCCACACTGTAGATAAAACCTTCGTCATAGATGTCACTTCTTCCAGGAAATCTCCCTAATTCCCCCCACCCCTAGATTGAGCTCATGCCCCTCATCCCCACCTTCAATCCTTCCATGGTGCACCATAGATTTCTTACTGAAGCATTTAACACACACGTAGTTTTACGATTGCCCAGACACTTCTCCGCGTTCCCTAGGAGACTAGAAGCTCTCTGAGTGCAGGGACTGAGTCTTGTTAATTGTAATTTTCATGTTCAGTCCAAAGTCTGTCACATAACAGACACTCAGTAAATGTTAGTAGAATGGAAGAAATACATGAATGAATGGATCTCAGCAACATTTGGTATGTGGGCAATGTACCACATTTACCAAAATAAAACTTGCTTTATTTGCTTCCTCCACTCTTTATCTTTCCTTGTTTACCCCAATCTCTCCCCACTAAGCTCCTTTGTTAAGAGGCTGAAGACTTCTGGGGGACATTTACCACCTTCCAGGTGTGTGTACACAGATGTAATCACAGCTGTCTTTGCTCGCCTTCTCTTACCTTTGCTCACACTTTGTCTGAAGTAGGTCACGGTCCCCAGGTGCAGCACCTGGCATACCACCTCCTTCCCCACCTGTCTCTTGGGGTCTTTGACCTGGAGGATGCTGGTAACAGATGTGGTCCCATTTGGGTTAGAGAGAATCTCAGTACTATTTTCAATCCCTGATCCACGGACCTTCCAGGAGACCAGAGGGGCTGGGCGGGCAGTAGCAGAGCAAGTGATATTTAGGTGGTCTTCAGAGTATTTGTAGTGAAGGAATACTGTGGGCTGCACTGGGACAAAAAAAAATATATAGGATCTGTTGTCAGTTAAACACCTGGTCTGAATCCTGCATTCTCCTCACAGAGATGAGGGAAAGATGCTTATAAAAAGCCAGTGGGGACTAGAAAAATAAGTTGGCATATTCCACCCAAAACGAGGCCTTCCCAGTTCTTCCTCTGTCTAATTCCCTCACTTTCAGGATGGAGACTGGCCTAGTACAAACATGTGATGAGAAAGACCCTCTCTGTAGCTTGTCTCTAGCAGAATTAGCTGGATGGACAGAGGATACTGAGAAGTCAGATGATACTCTTCTCTCCCAAACAGTCCAAAGCCTAATTATTCTGTGCTCTTTCACAGGCAATGCAGCATCTCTGCCTCCTTCTCAGTATTCCTCTCAAATGGCTTGATGATAACCCTCAACCAGCACCTCTACACAGGTAGCCTAAACCTGTCAGAAGCACCATGGTAGTTTCAGAACTGAGAACCCATAGGGCGTGCTACAAAGAGATACTTGTTTCCTGCTTGGAGCTGAATCAGTAAATGTGATGTATAGAGAAGACTCAGAAATCCCTTTTTGGAAGAGCTACACAGAATGCAAATTAGAAATTCATAGCTAATAACCAGAAAATTTTTAAAAACATGACAGTTGAAAGGGCCTTGGAGATCACCTGATGGAGTTAATAGAAAATAACTGGTTTATGAGAAACAGACATTATTTTCAGGGAAGCTGTAGCCTGTTTCCTTTTAAAAGTCCCTTGACTAACAAGTTCATTTTTGTTGGAACCTCAAGTTTACCACTGCAAAGCAAATGCAGACTTGTCTTTCTGTGGTTGTCTTTGGAACCCACAAGATAATTAAAGGGCAATGCTAAATGAAAGCCTGGTCTGTGCTTACAGCTATGTTCAAGAGGCAAGTGGATGGCAGCAGGCTGGGGAAAGCAGGGCTACAGAACTATGGCTCTTTCCAAAGAGTGTCCAGATTACTAAAGGCAATGAGCACTGAAGGAAGAGAGAGAGATGTGAAGGAAGATGAACATGGTTGATGTGGCCAGACTGGGTGTCAAGGTCCTCTGGTGTATCCAAGAATGGCTAAGATGAAACCTATAAGGTGTGGCTGGAAAGGGTGAAGTGTGGAAGAGAGCAGGATTACTTGCCTGAAGGCTCAGGGGAGTCTAGTTTACAGGAAAAAAATTATACACAAGATTATGGGAAAATGAAGGAGAATATGAGAAAGAAAGATGAAAGAAAAAGAGGAAAAGAAAAAAGGAACAGAAATGAGAAAAATATGACATAAGAAGGGAAAAGAGAAAAATGAGATAAGAAGAAAGAAGGAAGGGAAGGAGAGAGAGAGAAAGAAAGGGAAGGGGAAGTAGGGAAAGAAAGACAGGCAGACACAGAAAGAATAAAAGAATTCATGTCAAGAAAAAAACATAGACAAAATAAGGGAAAGAAACTTCTTTTGGAGTTGTCATATCTCCCTTACATTCTTATCTACTAAGCCTCCTCTTCCCCCATGAGCAATATTCTTGGCATGCTTACACACACAATTTAATATTCCTAACAACCCTGTCTAAGTTTTTTTCTCCCTCCTAAAACCACAAGCAAGTGCGTTATGCTCCAAAGTTATCCACTAAGCTATGAGTTAGTTAAGAGGAAAGGAATCTCATCAAACCAAGCCTCTCGAATTTTAAAAGAATGCTTATTTATCCAATTATATTTCTAGTTGGCACCATTTAGGTATGAAAAGCCTCTGCTGCATGTGCCCTTATTAAAGAGCTACCCTGATGCAAAATAAAAAGGAGCATCATACCTGGTTCCAGGTTAACCCAATCTCACTCTGTCCTCAGATCTAAAAAGTTAAAGTTGGAAGGGACCGACCCTACTTATTTCACACTTATTGTCCAGACCAAGAAATGTCAGTGCAGAGACTGGATAGAATCTTTCTAGGGTGATATTATTGCTGATGGCAAAGCCAGGTCTGAGTCACATCACTGCTTATGGAGAACTTTTTGCCCTCACCATTGTCCTCAATTTACTCTTGCTGACAGGCCCATCCCTCAGAGAAACCATATCTCCAGCCAAAGAACTCAATGAAACCCCATGAACTCTCCAAATAACAGTAACATGAAAGGTTAAGTGTCTTCTCATAAGCATTTCTGTGACTAGGACCCTGAAAAACTAGACACTACAACAAACATTCTCAAAAATGGTATTTCCAGACAGACACAATATATTCTGAGACTCTCACCATAGAGGGTGAGGCAGGCTGTTCCTGAGATCTTCCCATAACCAAAGATATTGAAGAGACACATGTAACACCCTTCATCCTCCAGGGTGGTATTCCAGAAGGTGATAGTTGAGTTTTGGAGTCCCAGCTCAGTGATGTTCATCTTGTTTTTATAGGCAGGCTGGACTACAACGCCGTGGAGCTCACTGAAGGTGGCCATGTTTTCTGGGCTTGTAGCCTTCTTTTTCTGCCATGTCACAACCAAGACATCCTGGAAACTTTTCAGAGAGCATCTTATGGAAGCAGGTGTGTTCAGCCTCTCTCTTAGATCCTCGGTCACCACTTCCACTATGGAATCACAAAAGGACACAGCTATTTAAAAATTTTAATACATACACACACAAACACACTTTTTCCTGGTTACAAATACAATGTATGTTCAAAGCCATATATTAAAAAATACAGAAAAATGCAAAGAAGAAAACAGCGTTTATTTACATTCCTACATTTTGCTAGAGAAATATAGGTTCGAATGTTTATTCAATCTTTAAAAGTACAGTGGCAGAGTAGAAAAACAAGAAAGCCAACTCTCAGTTACCAGAACTTGTGAAGAATCTGTAAGCTTGAAAGTAGGTAGAATGAAATTGAAGATGGAAGCTCAGATAGGACAGCAGCATCACCAAGAATCTACATACTTGGAGAGGTAGAAGCCAAGAAGAAGAAAGAGTCAAAGGACAACAGGCAGAGTGATCAATTTAAGTAAAGAAGATGAAGCAGTCCTATACACTCCACACACACACACATATACACACACATCCTACAAAGGAAGCGGGCAGTACAGAGGTGTCTGCCTCCAGGAAGCAGGACTGAGTACAGGAACACAAGGGAGCGAGATATACAGGACAATACTCTGGGAGGCTGGCGGTCCAGAGAGGATCTTGAAGCTTTGACATCCAAATGACAATCCCCATTTTCCCCATTTTCATAATAATTTCTTCCCTGCTCCAATACTAGCTACTCATAATACGATAGATGATTTAATGGGAAATCTCAATATAATAAATAACAAATAGTCAAACATTTGAGAGGAAGCTAACACAATGAAAGAGGAACAATAAACTTTACAAACTGAAGAACTCATACCAAATGAATAAAGCTATCATAAATCAATAAACACTTGGACATGAATAAATGTGATATCCTAAGTATAATAATAGTCAGCCTTGTAAACAGTAGAAATTAGAGATGTAGAAAGTGAGAAATATAAAAGCTCAATAGATTAGCAGAATGGATACCATACTAATAAAGAGTAAATTAGTAAGTAGGAAGACCAGGTCATGGGATTCTTCTAGAATGTAGCAGAAAGGGATAAGAATAGAAAAAGGATTAAGGAAAAATTCAACGAGTAGATGTAAATGTTTCAACATCAGTCCAATCGGACTTCTAAAAGGAGAGAAAAAAGAGAATAAAAGACGAAAGCACTATAAGGGGGAAAAATATTTTTCAAAATGATAAAAGGAGCAATCTAAAATAAGATATGTTAATCATGAACTTTCATGCACCTAACAACATATCTCTGAAATATATAGAGCAAATATCAATAGAATTCAAAAGAAAAATTTATAAATCCCAAATCATAATGGGAGTTTTCTATACTTCTTTCAAAATCTTCAACTCTAGATATTTAAAAACTTATAGCAAAAAAGTCATATATAAGGATACAGAAAATTTGAAAACAATATATATTTTATATATACATTATGTTTAATATAAATAGTTAATACATTTATATATACTAATATACTTTATATATGTGTGTACATATATATGCACATTTATGAACTGATATATATACACACACTTTACTCAAAGAGAGAATGCACAATCTTTTCAAAACACACATATAACATTCCCCAAAACTGAACTTAAAATAGTCTGCAGAAAAATTTCTGCCCTATGGATGTAAATATTGTCCACAATGCAATAAAATTAGAAGTTTATACACTTCTTTTAACTCTTAGGTATACCAGCAATTGCAGTATAAATCATAAATTATTATAACTGAATTGCAACAGCAGCATAAAATGTTAAAATCTGTGGAAATGGGTAGGGTAGTTCTCAAGGGGACATATTTAATTTTAACTACATTTAGTAGGAAACAAGAGACATTGAACAACGAATCCGTACTTACTTCCATACCTCCTACTTCCCTTTCCCCAAAATAGGAGTGAATTAATAAAGATAAAAACATCAATTAATAAAATGGTACACAAAATGTAGACTTAGATTAGAAGCACTAAAATTTATTTTCAAGACAAATAATATAAAGTGTTGGCAAATAGAAAAAACAGAAGACTACACAAACAAACAGCTCCCAACAGTATCAGGGATGAAGAGATGGGCATAACAAATACCAACTGGAACCCCTGAGTGTTGTATAACTTGAGATTAAATGATGTGTACTCTTGGAAGAGGTGAAAAGTTTTGGGAGGCAATACCTGTTGTTGAGGTTGAGATTTCCTAAGGTTTGTTGAGATTTTGCAGAGAAAAGATTAGAAGAAATTGTTGCTTTTAGAATGAGGAGTGGAAAAGGGATCAAAACCAGAGTTCAACACTTGGATGACTTTTTTTCCTTTTGCCTTTGTAATAAATCATTTAGTGGAAAGTTAACAATTCTTTGCTGCTGATATGGAATTCCGTCTAGTTTCCTCCAGTCAGTTCAAGTAAACACTGTAATGGATACTGCCGACCAGGGTGGCAGATAGGCATGAAGCCCGCCCATCCATTCTTCGACAGTATTCAGCCTGCAAAGTGAGGAGCATGGCCTCCCACGGGACAGAGGAGGAAGAACTAGGAAATCCAACAGGTAAGTAGATGAGACAGCCACATTTTTTATACAACAGGTAATGTCAACCTGCATAACCTCTATATTTCATTATTTTCTACATTTTTCTGTAAAAAGGGGATACACCAAATTTTAAGGCTTTACTGCCAAATAACCTTCCAAAAAGATTATCCATTCATACTCCCCCAAGTATTCCCATATCCTTACAAACACAGGGAATTATTATTCTAAAAAGTCTTTCAATTTAGTAGGTAAAAAAATGGCATTTTAACTTAGAATATTTTTCATAAGCCTGATTCATCTATGGAAACAGCTTCTAAATACCAAAGTGTTCTTCTACATTGAAAACAAAAATGTGCGAAATGAAAAAGACCACTCCACTCCTCCAGGCAAATTACATGTTTGAATAATTCATGCAGACAAATGGAACCAGCACAGCACAAACAATAGTGGCCAAATGTCTCTACCCCAGAAGCTGTGTTTGCTGGACTCCAAGCAGGGGAGGTGAGCATCTTTACCTTGTGCTGTGCACAGCACCACTGCTGCCATGCCCCAAATCAGGCTGTAGGTAGACAGATGACAGAAGGGCCTCCTGAACACCTAAAGACAGAAAGCAAAGTACAGAAATGGGGTTTTGGATTTGGACAAAGCCAAGGAAGCTTCGGGGAATGTCGAGGTATGTTTCTACCCATTAAAGAACTTTGGTTTTGTGGGAGCAGAACCAGAGGCTATAAAGGGAAGAAATAACAGTGTGCTCAGGATATAGGGAGGGAAAAGCAGCAGTGTGGCTCCTTCGTGGTAGCAATCCCTAGCAATTTGGGACCTTGCTCCTAAAGCCCCCATTGTCAAGAGCAAGGCCTCAAAGATATAGGATCACTAGGGAAAACCAAACTGCCTTATATAAATGCAGAAAAGGCAGAGAATACAAATGTTAGACAGCATTCACTACCCAAAAAATCCACATCTGTTAATATTTAAAGAGTAACTCAGGGGCAACCGCTTTTTGGAAACATTATGCGACCGCCTTGAATTTCAACAGGGCTGATATTCTTGCAAATGCTGCAAGTTTTATGTAAATTGTACCTTTTAAAAACCAGTACTGGCTTTAATTTTTTTTTATTGCTTTATTTTCATGTATGTGGGCATAAATTCTTGGCCTTCTTACAAATCCTGGTGATATTTAAGGGAATGTTATTTTGGGCATCATCTTGCTATAAAATGAGCTGGGTATAGACAATTGAACTTCTCTCTGCAGTAGCACCATGTATCCGTTGATTCGGTCTACATGTATGTTCATTCTAAGGGGCACAGGCTAGAAATGTAACTGTTCCCTATATTTTCCCTAGATTCCTATATTTTTCTATAATAGAGGTGTGTAAGAAATGTCTTCTCTGTATTTTTATTTAAATGAAATTTATTTTTATTTCATGTTACCATTCCAACTGGACATACAAATTAATTCAATCAATATTGCATAATCTCTGTTAATTCAGTCTCCCACCACCCCCAGACTCCATGATTGTTCCAATCTCTGGCATTGCATCTACATTCCTGGGGGCTTACATAATGTCAAGCCGTGGGATGGGAGTACTCATCATTGCTTGCAACCATCTATTGTCTTAAAATTCACTAAGATGGCTGTGTTCCTCTCAAGTCATCACAGTTACCGGTTTGTGAAATTACTGCTTACAAGGTGAGCCAGTGTTCTTTTGTGTTCTCCCAGCCTGCCCCTAGGTTCTGCCTGTACTGAGTGAAAGGAAAGTCTACAAGGCTGTCTGCCTAGACTCCCAGGTATCTGTCCATCTCTGTGTTATAGTTCCCTTGCCATGATGGACAGACTTGCTGCTTTCCACAGTCTTCCCCAGGGAAGTGATGCACAGGTACTTTCTTTTCTTCCTTCTCAACAATGACTTGCAGGTTCTATTTTCCACTCCCCTGAACTCCCCAGTTCAGGTAACCAGGCACAGATCCTTCTTTTCAGGAAGCAAACTGGTGTCTAAGCATCGACATCAGTCAGTCCCTTTTTGCTCTCCCAGACTAGAAAATATTTATTTCCTCTAGGGTCAGGAAAGCTGGCTCCTCTATCACCTTGCTTTCTTCCAACCAACTCTTTCTGGCATGAACATTATGTGCTTGCTCTTTCGGCATTTTGGCTTTGAAACTCAAATGCCTAGGCCCTTGCTATTGCAAAACTTTGGCTTCTGAAGCAAAAGGTCTTTTCTGATTTTTTGTAGTATTCCTCCTCCAAGACGGTGGGTGCTTGATTGTCTAATTTGAAAGGCCAGAGGACAAAAATAAATTATTGGAATAAAAAAACCACACCAGTTAATATATCAAAATAATACTCTAACTTATATTTTGTGTAAGGTGACTCAACTACTAATATTTATTGAACATTTATTATGTACCAGAAACTGTTCTTAGCACTTGACATAATTATTTCATCTAATATTTCATATAATCTTATAAAGGATGCATTATTATTATCACCATTTTCCTTTTATTAAGTGTGCCATTTAAGGACTTCGATTTTATATTATCACCATTTTCAAAATGAAGAATATGAGGCACAGAAATGTTAAGTAATTTGCCCAAAGTCGCACAGCTATGAAGTGATAGAGACAGGATTAAACCCAGGCAATCTGACCTCAGAGCTTATAACCACTACACCATCTTGCCTCTCCTATGTATAAAGTATTGTTGGTTTTAAAATTTGGATACATTAGTATAAAACTGTGCTGCTTCTGCCTGTGATTACATCACTATTGTGAGGAATTACCAAATTGCCAGGCACACAGCATTCTCTGCTTCATTGCCCTGAAAGAATATGCTGAATTCAGTTTTGAAGCTGGTATTTGAGAAGCATTTAATGAGATTTCCACAGAGCCAAGCCATCTCTGAAAGCCACTGAGTAATAGTCTAGAAATGATACTAGTAATAAAGGATCTCCCAACCCGATGTCTTACCAGAGTTCTAGGCCCCCATTTCCCACTCTGTGCAGCTCAACACACTCTCAAATCTCATGTCACTGTACTCTCCTCTTTGCACACCAAGCTCCACTCCACCATCTCTTTTCAATGCCTTGAAATCGTCAAGCTCTTTTTCTTGCTTTAGTTCCTATATTTATGTTTTCCTTCTGCCTAGAAGGCTCTCAGCTGAATAAATAAAATGAATGAGCGAATAAATAAATTTATGAATAACACCAAATTCATCATTGTTTTACCCAAAACAGCTTCTTTTCTGAACTTTTATCTCCCAGGCACTCAAGTTATCCAGGACTTCATATTCTCCCTCTTCCCAGACATGTATAATTAGTCCTTATACATAATAGGGTCAGGATGGTTGTCAAAGGATGGTATTATACCTGCAGGAATCTCATCAGCTCATTCTCAATGTTTGCCTTGTCTACGCCCTGTTTTGGCTGTTCTTTTTAGATACAATGACTTTCCTGCTATAGTTCATTTTCCCCAACACTCTAACCTGGATCTTTCTGTTTGCCCTTCAATTTCTCTGAGATTTCTATTGTTTTATGACAACCTTCTTTCTGTGGATATAGGAGTAGGTGATGAGGGAATAGGGTTTTTAAAGATCTAAATCTCTCCTCCTTTATTTCCCACAAGGATTTCTCTTTCCTTTTCTTGTCTTGTGGGAACCACACCAATTCTAGCATCCTCCTTTCTTCTTACTCTATGGATTTGTTAATTCTGGTTAATGCACACCCTTTTCTTCACTTGGGAAATAGTCATGACCTTAACCTAATGAGGGAAATGTTAGAGGAAGTGCCAAGCCGGTTTAAAACAACAGGTGCTTCACAAACATTAATTTCATTACATCAGCTTCATTTTTCCTTTAGCAAGAGAAGTTACTGACCAAGTCCCTTCACAGGTGAGGGCAGAAAATTACCTTGTAATCATTGACAGTGTTCCTACCCAGGGGTATAGCTGTGAGGAGAGCAGCCTCAGTTGTCCTGGTCAGGGTCTGTGGTTTGGGATCAAGGAGGTACTGAACATTGGAATCAGTCTTGTCTCAGCTCTCCCGGGGCCAACTTATACCCTGGAAGTGGTTGTGTGTGTTAGCACCAGAGCTGTCAGTCTGGGTGAAGGCCTGGCATTAGCATCATGCTAGAGACCGGCCTGCTCTAAAAGCGCTCTTCTCCAGCATCCATTATAACTGCCAGAGATGGACAGTCTCTGTCACGGTGTTCCTGGTGGATCTTTCAGGACGGATGTTCTGGAAAGGATCACGTCTCATCTCCCTGGGGCGCATTTCCAGTATTCCCCCATGCCTGAGTGCCTTGCTGTCTTGCACATGTATTTTATTGTTTAATACCCAGGCACACCCTGAGCATGCTATGTGCCTTCCTTGTGACTTCTCCCCGTGTCTTCACAGGTCTAAGGCCAACAACAAAGTCACTGTCCTTCAGGAAGTCAAAGATGATTCAGCTGTCTGAACACCACATCTGTTCACCTTGTCCCCTCCTCTCACCCAT
>RJWJ010002104.1:0-19989 GCA_004363605.1 Indri indri
AAGACTCGGTGCACGATGGGGAGCAACACACGACTCACCATTGTCCTGTGGAGACAGGCGATGGTCCCCAAAAGAATCTCCCTGTGAATTTTCGTGGCAGGTCGGCAAGCTGGGGTGCCCTGTTCTGGGTGGTGCCCACCTCTCCCTCCCGCAGACGGCTTTTCTCTATCTTTGATGAGCATTCACAGGTTCTTCCCGCCTTGCCTGACGTAGGAGCTACCTAGGGGAACCTGTTAAACTTCAGATCCCATAGAATTGGAGGCACAGATGCAAACCTGTGGTTTCTAGGATGTGTATGTTCACATGTATGTGCACATGTATATATGTATGGATACATGTTCATATCGTATGTACATGTATAAACATGCATTTATTAATATTTCCTAGACCTGTCTGCTGAAAAGATCAAGAAGAAAAGACATTCTACCAGCCCTCAAATCTTGGCTCATAGTACCATTTCCCAGGGGGCTCGGCGCAGTGATTCATTCCAGAGCTGGGGTGGGGCAGGTAGGAGGTGAGCCTGGGACATCTTGTTATGCCAGGAAGTAAGGAAATGTTTAAAAACGACATGGGGCATGTTAACAGGACACGGGCGCCACTCGAAGGGGCTCCCAGTGGCCCAATCTGGGACTGTTTGAGCATCAAAATAACAAAAATGGGCATGTATGAGTTTATATAAATAGTAAATAGATAAATCAATATATAGGGGAGAAGGACAATCTATCTATGCTGGCCACAGGATTCTGTGGGGGGGATTGTTAGAGTTGGAAAATCATCTTTTGCAACCATTACAGTAAAGATGGGGCCAATTAAGGATCCTTCACCGTTGCTAAATCTAGGGGAACATTTTGACGAGGAACAGAATGTTTTCATGGTCTCAAAGTGTCTCCCCACAGACTGCTCGTTAGTTGCAAGGAAGACAAAAAACCCACTAATTATACAGTGGAGAAATTGGACACTGCCTTGATCAGGTGATCAGAATTAACGACGTCACCACCAAAGGACAGATGGGTGTCTTGCACCTCCAGATGTGTTACTCTGAGAAGGACTCAATATGCTCTATGCAAGATTTTGGCCAAGAATGAAAACCCAGAAACTAGTCACAAGGCAACATCAGACAAATGCAAAATTCTATTTCTATTTTTATAAAAAGGTGGGGGTGTGCTTGGTTGTATTCTTCTAAAATGTCAATGCCATTAAAGACCAAAAAAGGCTAATGGGAATGTTCTGGATTAAAAGAGGCTAAAGAGACATGACAACTAACTGCAACCCCTGATCCTAGACTGACTCCTGTACCTGAGGGAAAAAGTACTAAAGAAGGACATTATTGGTTCAACTGAGAAAATTAGAACATGAATGTTATAGAGTAGATAAAAATATGTACTAATGTTAAGTTGACTGAAGTTGATTATGCAAGAGAATCTGTCTCATCTTAATAAACACACACACTACTGCAGTATTTAGGGGGAAAGGGCCATGAGATGTATGTATGTGTGTGTATATATATGTAACTTATCTTAGAGGAGTTCAGAAAAAAATTGTGTGTGCGTATACGAAGAGAGGGAGAGAAAAAGAAGGGGTGGGGAGAGAGGAAGAGAGAGAAGCTACGAATGATACAGCAAATGAGACAAAAATGTCAATAGATTATAGGTAAAAAGGCGTATGGGTGTTCTCTGCACTGTTGATTTCAGCAACTTAGCTGTAAGTTTGAAATTATTTCCAAACCAAAAGTTTTTTGTTGTTGTTGTTGTTTTCTGATTTCAGGGCTTAGACAAAAGTTTTTTTTTGTTGTTGTTGTTTTCTGATTTCAGGGCTTAGAATTTTAGACTATACACAAGTATGATTAAAAAGAAAAATACCAAGAGAACATGAAGAAAAGAATTATATCTGTAATGAAATCATGTCCGTGATAAGTGCAAAAAGCAAACTACTGAGCTCTGTGTGGTGTGATTCTATTTTTGTCTTAAAAATATTAATTTGTATGTGCAGGAATAAAGTCCATCAGAAACCTTGATAAACCATTAACAAGAGATATCTATAGAGAGGGGGATTTGTGGGTGAGGGAATCCCTTTTACCTTTATATACTTCTGAGTTTTTTTCAAAGCAGTTTTCAGGAAAATTTGTGAAAGACTTCAAAATAGGCAAAAAAGGAATACTGGGTCTCCTAAATCCATGACTTACCCTTCATCGTCCTTGCGCTACCGTGCATCTCTGTAAGTCTGAAAAACTCACCATAGTGCATGTGGTGCTTATCCATAGAAATGCAAATAACAAGATTTCATTTTTTGTGGCTGAATAATATTCCATAGTATATACATGCCACATTTCTTTATCCGTAGTAATTGAAAAAAAATTTTTTTAAAGAAATGCAAATAAATGGTGTCTGGTGGAATGTACCTGATTATCATCCTGTGAATAGACTAGTTTTGCACTGATTTGTAAATTTTTTTCAACATTTGTGATTGCCTACATAAGTTTGGCTTGCCTCTGTATTGGTTTTAACAACCGGCTGGTTCCCTCATTATTGAGTTTTAAAAATGCTAAACGTGTTCATTTTATATTTGTGTGAGAGTTACCATTCAAAAACGTATTCTTTAACACAAGCATTTGTTACTTTTATCACCAAGGTAAAATCCGTAAACATTTTAAAAAGAAAACGATTCCTGAGACTTTCCAGAATTCCAGAGGGAGTCCCCCTACCTACTGACACTGTGGTTTGATTCCCCCTGCCATCCCCAGCGGACACAAAGCCAAACTCCACATATCAGCAAAGAGTGGACATGGCCAAGTATGGGCCCTCGTGGACCCCGCCCCAGCCTTCTCCAGGGGTCCTGTGCCGGTGGCTGGTGGGAAGGGCATGGCCAAAGTCAGAACACCATCCTCTGGCAAAGAGACTGTTTCTGACTGGCTGGGCCTCTCAGAGGGCAAGACATTGTAGGCTAATTTTTTTTTCTGGATGTTTCAAGGATATATAAAAATAAATGCCAAAAAAGAGTCACAAAAATGACAGTAAATTTTAAACATTTATGTTGAATACATGAATGTTTTAATACAAATTCAGTACACAGTCCAGCATAATTCCACTGTTAATCAGATAATAAGATCAGGGTCCTAGGGCACTGTGGGGTGTGCATTGCAGGCAGGCTCTCCACCCTGGCCAGGGGTCTGGTGACCATCCAGACTGTGTGTACCACCTCACCAGCTTGTCCAGGTTTGCGGTCCCCAATCCACCTGCCTCTCCCAGTAGCCACCATCAGAGGCATCAACTGGCATCTGGGGAAGCAATCTCGATTTCGTATATTTATTGTATATTCAGCCACTTTACTGGACAGGGATGATTTTTCAGCTGATTCCCAGGGAAATTCTAAGAAGAGGATTCTATTTTTTGCCTCTTTTCCCCAATAACTATAATTAGTTTTAGTTTCTTTCTCCCCTTTTTTGCATTGATATGTGGCAGAGACTTGCATCCAAATCTTGTTTTTTACCTCACTGAGCAAATATCTTACATTTTGTTCTTAAGGATGATGTTGGTTATTGGCTTGAGATATTCTTTTTTATAAATGTGCTTTTATTACAAAAGTAAAAATATGTTAAGAAAAATACTTAGAAAATACTGATAAGCAAAGCGGGGGGGGGGAATAAAAATCATTTATTATCTCATTATCCTGTATTTGTTATCTCTATATCCCATTTATTATATTCAGCCTCCCCTTCCCCTCTCGGGGCTTTCTCAAAGTGTTAATAATGTCTTGTTAACACTTTGGTATATATCCTTAATAATAGTAATTATTATTTTAAGATGTTATTAGAAAATCATTGTTACTGTTATAGCAGGTAACATTTATTTATTTATGTGTCAGGGACTGTGCTAAGTAGAGGACGACACACATTATTTCAGCAAATCCTTACAGAAGACCTCTCTATGGAGGATGCTGTTATCCCATTTAACAATAGAGGAAACTGAACCTGAGAGGCGTTCCCCACTCACCTACGGCCATACGGCTAATCACAGCCATTGAGACTCAAACCCTACAAAGAGTGCAATGCGCACCATCCGAGAGATGGACATGCTTGAAACTCGGACTTGTGGGGGAGGGGGGGATAAGGGCAACATACGTAACCTAAACATCTGTACCCCCATAATATGCTGAAATAAAAAAAAAAAGACTCAAACCCCAGTCTTCCTCAAGCTCAAGCTCAAACTCTTACTCACACTTTGCCATCTCTTAATCCAGACTTGATTTTGCAAATATACTTTAAAAATTAAACTAGAATCCTCCTGGACATACGATTCTGTTATCAGCTTGTATACTTAATATATTATTAACATCTTTCAATGCCATTTATTATTCTTCTACAAATTTAATGGCTGCAGAGTGTTTCATTATGTGGATATGTTTTATTTATTTTTAAATGGCTCCATAGAAAAACAAGAAATAAAATCTGGTTGTGAAATATTTAAACAATACATAAGGATATAAAGTAGAAAGTGCAAGTCGTCCTTCCCCACCCTGCTAAGTCACGACCCAGAGGAAACTGCCATTAACAGTGTGATGTGTTTGTTTCCACGTAGTTCTTCCATGTAATTTATTACATGCAACGTAATTTTTAAATTTTTCTTTGAAGGAATGAAGGCATACTGATCTGCTTGCTTTTCACCCACAACGCACCATGAACATTATTCCAAACCTATACATCCTTTTTAACACACAAGAATCAAGAAGTCACCCTGGCTGGAGCCACTGGAAGGATGGCGGAGCAGTGTATTGGGATTGGAAGACGACAGGGGGAACTGGTTTGGAGGTCAGAAAGGTCAAGGGCTCCATTTCAGACATAACAAACTTGATGCCCGTGAAATAACTGTGAGGTGACGTCAAGCGGGCACTTGGCCCTGTGAACGTGGAGCTCAGGGTGCTGTGGGGCTGGGTATAAAAATATAGGCATCGCCAGTGAGTGCGTGGCATGTGACTCCATGGCAACGGTCCCCTGCTGCCTTTAGAAAGGGCACATGCTCTGTGATTCACCCAGTCCCCACCCCGCCCTGTCGTCTCTCAATACTGGGTCTGCCTCAGTCACTCATTTCCTGCTGGGTCACCAAGGCTTTGGGCTCTGTGACTATGGCACATTGTCAGGGGGTATTTAGAAAAAACATTCAAAATTTGGAACTAAGGTAAAAAAGAAGGCAGCCTGTCATTCCAGCATCCTACTCAAGTATTTATTGTTTAAGAGGACTGCCCAAGGACTAGTCCGTCATAGGGGAATGCAATCTGTCATTTACTAGAGACTAAAAACCCAGATTCTACGCAGTTACACGCCAGCTTGTAGATTTTGTCAGGTAAAGATGTATGCCCCATTGCTCACGGTGTTATCGCCCCAGGGGGCATTAGCTAGTTTTGACCATAGCCAGAGAAAAGCACAGGATCGTGCTGACCAGTCCCACTGTGACTTTGATCTCTTACCAGCCTCTCTCACAGAGTTTCCTCACCAAGAGTCCTCGGGAATATCAGTCCCTTTCCGCTCTCTGGGGCCACTGTTCCATAACGTCCCCTGCTCGGGCCCACGTACCCGGCCTCCCCTTCCTTTCTCTGGGCTCTTGGCTAAGGGCAGCCAGCATGGATCCACACAGCTCTGGCCACGTCCGGGACAGCCCTGGAGCAGGTCTTCTCCCCCACGTTGTACTGGGTCCTTCCGACTGGGACTTTCCTTCCGCTCTAGAACATTCGATTTATTATTCCTTTGATTATCTTTTCCCTTCCTTTTACTCTTTCCCTACTTCAGGAATTCCTGATAGTTGGGATGTTGGACAGCCTGGATTGAGACTCTGGATTTTTTTTCCCTCTCTCTTTCCAATTTTCTGTTCGTGTGTTCTGATCTACTTCCGGGAAGGATACTTTAACTTTGCATTCCATCGCTCCTTGTGGATATTTTATTTTTGCAAAATAATTTTTTAATAGGAGCTGTTTCTTGATCTTGGTTTCTCTCCCATAGCATCCTGTTCTTGTTTTATCTGAGAGTGTTACAGTTTTGAGGTTTTTTTTTTTTTTTTTTTTGATTTTTTTATGCTCATCTCTTCCCCGCATTGTTTGTTTTTACGGTTTTATGGCTTGGTTATTTGGCCTCTCCCGTTCACATTGCAAGCTCTCCTCAACGTCTGGGGGGTCCCTGGCTGTATGTGCTGTGTGTGTGTGCGTACATGCACAAGGCAGGTTGACTGGTGGGCAGCACTATGGGATGCTCGGACAGCGACTCAGTCTTTTCATGGAGAAAGTCTCTGGAAGCTAGTTTTTCCAAAGAATGTTCCAGTTGGCTACCTGGGGAACAGATGCCTGGCTCCGGGCACTCCAGGAGCAGGGAAAGGGCTGTGGAGGAGGGCAGAGCTCACTTTACCCCCCTTCCACCTGCTTTCGACTCTGCTGTGCCTCGTGCCCCCAAGGCCAGAGCACACCTGGTTCAATTTCCCCAGAGTAAACATCCAGTCCCTTGCAGGAGGATGACGGGGTAGAGTGCTTTCCTGGCTGTGCATAGCAGAGGGAGGCTGGAGCCTGCGGTTCCCCCAGAAACATGCCAGTACCTCCCACCCTGAGCCCCTGGGGGCTCGCCTGGGCTGAGCAGCACGTTTGGCCTGCCCTCCTTCAGCTCCTGTCTGCCACGGTTCTCCATATTCTCCTATCTCCTCCCACATTAATTTTGTCCTAAGAGGTGGTAACTCTCATTCCTTTCCTGTCAGTATAGTCATGTTTGGGGAGGAAAAAAGATAAATGCATGTGGTCAATGTATCTTGTTCAATTAGAAGACTATCTTCTTTTAAAAATCTAATTCTATTGATTCAATATTTATTTTTTAAACTTCCTGATGGTAGCTTTTTAAACATTAAACATTTATTACTAATCTCTACTTTTATTCCTTCAAGGCACGCCACGTGGCCTACACGGGTTCTTTGGGCAACTTTGTGATGTTTTCTTCATAGTTCAGTAAATAGTCCCCTTTGGATAATGTTCCAAATTATATCAACAATTGACAAAAAGGTGTGTTCTCTCTAGGGTAAGAGTTTGATGTATCCCAGCTTATTAAACCTTATTAATTATTAAAATCCTCTAGGTTCTTATTTTTTGCTTCCTTGTTCCGTAGTAAATACTGGTGGTATGTTGGTCTCAAATGCAATTGTTTCTGTCAATTTTTTCCTTTGCATTTTTGCTTCCTATTTGATGCTATTTTGTCCACGAATAGAGGTTTCTGCCTTTTGTACCTTCATTACAGACACCTACTATCAACAGAGATGGTTTCTCTTTGCCTATTCGTTGCTCTCTCCTTGAGCTCCGTGCCACTTACAAGTACCACCCCAGCAGAGGGGCGACGGTCCCTGAGCCCGGGGAGGGGATGGCAGTGCAGAGGCAACGAGGTGGTGGAGGTGAGGGCGGCAAAGCCGGGTTTTGATGGGCAGGGGTTGCGGGGGTTGCAGGATGGGGGAGAAAAGGGGAAGGATGTGGAGATGGCAGGTCCCTGGCTGGCAGTATACTTTTAAGAAGCTTGGCTAAAGGGGAGAAAAGAAGACAGCCTAGAGTGGGTGGAGACCTGGTGGTTTAAAACGCTGTGGGAGAGCCGTGGGGAGGCTGGAGGTGCAGGAGCACTAAAGCAGCACGAGGCAGGCTGGCCAGGGGCTGCCGTGGCGAGGAAGGGGCTGCCTCCTCTCCTGCGGCTGCTGCGGGCTGGGTAGCTAGGCTGGTAGCAGGCCTGGGAAGGGGCAGCGTCCCCCAGTGTGGGAAGAGGCAGGGCTCAGAGAAGGGAGGGCTGGCTGGCTGGCTGGGAGAGCTGCAGAGAGGGACGAGTTTGGATTAACCTGAGTGGAGAATGAGGGAGGAAGACCTAGCTGAGGATGAAGACGGGAAGGAACCCACAAGGTCACGGTCTGAACTGGAGTGTAATTTCATTCTTCTCCTGCGGTGCTTAGCCCTCTAGAGAGCACGGGCTGCTGGGCGGGCCCAAGACTGATGTGGTCAAGGAATATCGTCTAGACAGCGGCTGAGGGAGCCCACAGGGTCTAGGTGGGGACGGCAGCGAGGACGCGACGGGCCCGGGAGGAAGGGGCCTGTCTGCGGATGGGGCGCTGATGTAGATGCGGGTGTGACAGGGAAGGCAGCGGCGGTGAGCAGAGAGCAGTGCGGATGATGCTTTGCCAGCGTCGGGGGTGACAGCAGCCCAAGGTGGACCCCAGGGGTGGCTGGCTGTGGAGGGATGGGGTCCTCCTGGGAGACCAGAGGTGGAGTGCCTGAGAGGCTAGGGTGCTGGACACGGGGAGGTGCGCAGCACAGCGGCAGTCCTGCTGCACCCCACTTGCCGTTGGCTTTTCTCGGGGAAGGCCAGGCTGGACGTGCGGGGCCGAAATCCCTGGCTGGAGCCTGACGCACCTGTGCAGGTGACAGACCTGGGGCTCCATCTAGCAATTTGACCAGGTGTGTCCCTTACCCTGGCTCTTGGCCTGAGTGGTGTCCAGTTTCTGAGGGGTTTGGGCTCGGGCCAGGGCAGGAACTTGGATCCTCAAGAGCCAGGCTCCCCATGTGTTCACCCCAGGGGTTACTGTGCTCTGAAAGATGAGACCCTGAGCAGGACCCAGGGCTGCAAGGTCTCCTGTGCAATAGGTGCCGCTGAAGGCACTTGGGGCTGGATCGGTCCCAGCTAGGGCCCTGGGTTCCGCCTTGCAGGTGGGTCTTGGATGGGAGAGCTTGAGCTGGGCTTTCCAGGTACTGGAGGCTTGGAAACGTTTAGTCCAGCTCAGCCATGACTTGCTGGTGACCCTGAGCCAACATCTTCTCCTCCCTGGTTTCTTCCCTCCTACACCCAGATTCCAGTGGATGGGAAAGTGTTTAATGCAGAGCCCGGCAGAGCCGGTGTCTGCTGCGGGGAACGTGTAGAGGTCGCCCCATCTCCTGGGAGGCAGCGGGACCTCACTCTCGAGCATGTCAGAGCCAGGTGAGGGCCTTTAAGAGATTGTCTGCTCCACTCCCTAGCAAGGAGGACGCCAACCTGGAGGAGGGGACAATCCGCGATCGCCCAGCGCGCCGAGCCGGCCAGGAGACCACTGCCAACCCAAGGGAGACCATTGACACAGGCTTTAGGGGTCTCCCCTGCCCACAGCTGCCTCCAGAGTGGACCAAGTGCTGGGGTCCCTTTGGTAAAGTACAGTATCAGCCCAGGACTCAGTCACCTCTGTCAAATCACCCGAGACACAGCTGAATGGAGAGGCGAGCCAGGCTTAAAATAGCTAAATAAATCTTTAATATTTCTAATTGCAAATGTACAGAAATTGCACAGCCACACGGAATCTCCGAACACCAACAACTTTCTCTGTACATTATTACATAGTTAAAAGTCACAGCTGGAGGGAGGAGCTCCAGCCAAACTCCAACGTTTGCATTTTTTCCTTTTCACATACTTACAAAAGGGGGAGCGGGGGCTGGGTGGCTTGGTGGCTGAGTGTGTAGAAAAGAGCGGGGCTGCTTCCGGACAGGCCAGCCCCCGCAGACGGACGGGTGAGGAGAGGTGCACCCCGGGACAGACGCTCTGGGGCAGGGGTGGGTGTGGAGCTCTGCCCTTGGTCCCCCACCCCCCTTTCTGGGCAGTCGGAAAGTCTTCACCTAGGGGAGGTTTGGCAGTTTCCTTCACCCTGAACGTGAAAGTTAAGCACAAGTCAGGCTTCAGTGTTGGCAGGGGAGGGGGACAGCGTCCTCCAGCAGAGTCTGAGTCTTGGTGACCAGGGCACCCTGGGGCCCTGGTCTTCCCCAAGCAAGGACTGTCCTTCCCTCCATCCCCCTTCTCTGTGGGACCTCTGTGACTTCAGACAAGAGACTCCTCTACCGGCCCGGCCAGGGCGCACGTCCCAGCAGCCTCCACCCAGACAGCGCGCTGCCAAGCCAACAGAGAAATGCCACAGGCAGGGAACAAACACCAGATCCCAAACCTCCTCCTCCTGCCCAATACTGTTCTCTAGATTAAGAAATAAAATAAAAACCATCGGGAGAGCAGCAGTCCCGGCCAGCCCTCGGCAGCACCAGGACCAAAGGACTATGTACAACCATTAGGTGAATAGTTACATTACAGTCGAACACCAAGAACATTTACAAAAATCGTCAGACTTGCAATTAAGATAAAAATCTGTGGAGAGTCTGTACACTTTTACAGTTTTTGCACTAGGTAAGTAAGGCTCTCGGCCTGAGAGCTCACAACCCACGCCAAGGGCCGCCAGCACCGGCCACAGCGCTGGCCTCTGTGCCCTCCTGTCTGGGCCCTGGGAACCCCGTCTCCATATTGCTAAGGGTGCTCAGTCGGAGGTCGCTCTGCGAGGCATCAGTGGGAGGGGGTTGGGGCAGGGAGGGCAGGGCTCACTGGGCAGCAGGGGACGAGACTGGAGCCAGGCCCTGCCTGTGTGGCCACGCTGGTCGGAGACACGCAGGTGCGGTAGGGGCAGGACAGAGTGGGGGGCAGGAGGGGTGGCGGCAGGGCTTTAGCCCCCACCTCCTCTCTTCAGGAGGTCTGGGACCCCTGGTGGCCCAGCGTCTGTCTCTAGCCTAACTGAACTGCAGTTACAGCTAGAAGCCCCTTCCCAGAGCAGCTGCTGTCCCTGTCCACAAGCCCAGGATGGAGCACAGTATGGCTCTGGGCCGCCCCTCCACACTTCCACCCTTCAGGTGGGGACCTGGCACATTCCAGCTGCAGGGGTAGAGGTGGTGGCTCCTGCAGCTCGCCCAGCCCTGGCTTTGCTGCCTGGGCAAGGGTCCCCAGCTCCCACCCCTGGCTTGGAATCTGTAGGGGTGGGGGACAGAGAAGCCAAGAGAGACCCACACTCCTGCCCATCTACATCCTGCAAGGGGCATGGGGTGGGGCACAGATAAGCTACAGAACAGCCTAGAGCTGAGGAAAACCGGCCCCGGCTGTGGGGTGAGCCCCTCCCCTGTCTGCAGCGCCTGGGTCCTTGGCTGGGGGACCGGGGAGGCTGAGGAGGCCGCCGGCCGCACGCACGGGGCCTGGTGCAGGCTGCTGCTGTCTTGGAGAGGGAGCAAGTCTAACATCCTCCAGGGCCGCTATTTCCCATGCAGTGCGCACGCTCAATTTAAAAGGCCCCTGTGTTCCAGCAAGCGAGCAAGCGGGCTTTTGTTTCTAATGCATACTGTGAAAGGAAAAAAAGTCACAGTTATCCACCTTCTCAGGGCCTGTGGGCATTAGAAGTTTTTTAAGACCACCAATCAGAGGAGAGATCACCTTTCTCTCGGGGTGACTACCAGGTGGCCACTCCCTACAGGGCCACTGTGCCCTGGATGCACTGGGCCCCAGGAGAAGGCAGGCACAATGCTCAGTGCCACCTGGCCAGCTTGGCCCAGATCTTTGGCTTTTGGGAGCTCCAGAGCAGCAGCCCGGGCCTGTGTGGAAGGTGTGGGATGCTGTGGGTCCTCCCTGCAGGTACGAGAGCCCAGAAGAAAACGCCACGATCCTCACCGGGTCTGTGTGGCAACACAACTATGGGAGGGAAGGAGGTGGGGAGTCCGGGGACAGGCAGGGTGAGCATCCTTGGGTCCTCACGGCCAGGAAGGGTCCTGACAGGCTGCATGCAGTGGCAGGTGCGCAGGGTGGAGACAGGCAGGGACACCGACCTGTCCTCCCACCCCCACTCCCTGCCTGCCAACCAACCTGCCCGGTTCCAGGTCGCACAGGGCAGGACCTGGCTGCCAGGGAGTCCTGGGCCTCAAGGAGGCGAGGGGAACCCACAGAAGCCGGCCCCTAGCCCCTTCATCACCCCTCCAGGCAGCTCCCTCCCTGGCAAGGGTCGGGGAACATGCACTCGGCCAGGTCAAGGAGGACAAGGTGACACGCCACGGTCGGTAATCCACAGACATGTGTTTGGCAGGTCCCTGCTCCCAAGAGGCTGTCCCCACCCAGCGTGCAGTCTCTTCTGCCTGCACCCAACACGCTCCTCGGGCGGAAGCGGAGGGGGAGCGCTGGTGACCCGCCTCACGCTGCTTCAGTCTCTCGAGGCTCCCTCTGCGGCCGCCTCCGGGACAGCGGCGGCGGGGAGGGGAGACACGGTCTCCTGCCACCCACGCTCGGGCTGTGACTGTGGGGGCGCCTCCCCAGGCCAAGACCCTGCCCTTGGCCACCAGTCTCCCTCTCCTCAGGCAGGTTAGCAATTGCTGCTGTTTCTGAACTCGCCGTTCTCAGTAATCTGCAATTTGGTGGGGTTGGTGGGGGAGACGCCGTTACGCGCTTGCATGCTGTACCTCTCTTTCAGCTGCGTCAGGGCGCTCATGAGGCGGGCGTTGGCAGCGTCCAGGGAGGCAATGCGCTTCTCCTGTGAACATGGAGGGGGTTAGCGGGGGCCACCAGCTCCTGGGCCCAAGGAGGACCACGACGGGAAAGGGATCTCCCTGAGGCCGTGTGCACCTACAAGAAGCACCGGGAGGGCCAGGAAGGGATGGCCGGGAGGAGACACAGAGGACCAGGGTGCAGCACGGGCAGGGCGGGAAGGGCACCAGGCTGTGGGGCAGCTCAAGAGGGAGCAGGCCTTTGTGCCATCGCGGACCAAGACCTCGTCACCTGCCTCTCATCCCAAACAGGGCAGCTCCAGGGGTGCTATCAGCTGCCCAAGGCCCCTATGCAGGCAGCCTGGCTCACACATGTGCATGTGACATGCACAGAGGTCACAGCTCTTGGGAAGTCTGAGCAAGGCCTGGCCTATTTCCAGGCAAGTGAGGTAACCCTGAGTAAAGGAGATTGGGACCAGAGTCCCTGTCATGTCTCCCCCTGAATGCAGTTTGGAAGCCACAGCCCTGAAGGAGAGCCCCACTGCTCCCACTGCCCAGCCACCACGCCCCCAGCCCTTCCCCACTCCCCTGCAGGTAGTTTCCATTCCTTGGTCAGCACCCCTGGTGAAAGACTATACCCACCACATGCCCCATCAGAGGAGGAGCTGCCCCTCCCCTTTCACAGCCTGTCTTAGTAAGCTTGTGGCCCACTGAGACCACAGGTCTGACTTCTCAGGGCAGAGATCCTGGTCTCTTACTGCCCCCTCAGCTACTATAGTGAGGTATGACTGAGGATGTGGAGAAGCCAAAGTCACCCCCTCCTAATCCCAGGTGCTCTGACACCTGTGGCTGACCCAAGGTCAGAGACCCCACCTGAGCATCGATGATCTTCTGTTTGGAGTCTACAGCTGCCTGCATCTCCGCGTGGTCCTTCTTCAGTTCCTCCTCCACTGACATCAACCTGCAACCAGAGACAGGGACGGTCAGGCTGGCACTGGAGGCAGCAGATTGGGGGGTGTCATGGGAATATGCCCATCACGCCTGCATAGAGGGGCTCTCCTAGTGTGGGACTTCCCTGGGGCAGAGGCCCTCCAGCTGCCCCCAGCATCTGACCTGGGCTGTGCCCGCTTCCTCCGCACCTCCATGCTCCACACCCCCCCACGACCCTGTTCCCAAATCCCCAAAGGGCTGCCCTTTCCTGATGACCTTCCAGGAGCCAACATGGGTGGGGGTGGGTGTCAGAGCCTCACAAGCTCCGGTGTGAGGCAGGTGGTGCTATGTTGTAGTACCCGTGGTATGGGTAGGAAGATGAAGGCCATGAAAGGCTCTGGAAGTTTCTCCACTCCCTGCCCCACCATATTCACTAAGGTTACGTGGGCTCTGTGCTAGGTGCCTGAGGTACCAAGATCAATGAAGTCCAGTCCTTTCCCTCAAGGAATTCACAAGGCGGCAGGGACACAGACACGCAGACAGGTAGCTGCCCCGCCGCATGGCTGCAGCTGTGCTAGCAGGATGCTCGGGTCCATGGGGCAGAGAGCAGGAGGCAGCTGCCTCTCCTTGGCAGGGCTCGGGCGGGCTCATACATTGGTATCGGACACCTGAAGGTCAGGCAGGCTGGCTCTGTCCCTGGCTGTTTCTTCCCTGGGAGCCTTCCTGGTCCCTCCTGACTCGTCCCCGAGGCCCTGTCACTGCTGGGCACTCCTACCTTCCCACTTTCTCCTTTGGCTTTGGGACCCCCATATTCTCTGGCTGCCTGTCTCCCAGACATCTTGCCCTGTCTGCCCTGCGACACGAGTTCGGGAAGGTCAAGGTGTAGGACTTTTGGGCACAGCACCAGAGGGAAGAAGATGCGGAAAGAATGCCATGTGTCTCCCAAGGGGGGTCCCCTTGTGTCTCTGACTGAATAATGATCTGCATCCAGTCTAGGCAAGAACCACTGGAAAGGAGCACAGAGAACACGCCCAGGAACAGCCGTTCCCACCAGCCAGAGGGGGCAGATGTCCCAGCACAGAGTGCCCAGAAGGAAGCAAACAGTGTGGCCAAACGAGGCCTGAAGACTCTGCAGGACCCACCCTGACAAAGCTTAAAAGTAAACCTCAAAAGGATTAAAGTGACTCCAAGTTACCTCATCGTAGCCCACAACAAAGCCCAAAAGTATTTAAACAAACACGAAAACATCCAGCACCTGACTGTGTCAAATTCACAATGCCTGGCATCCGACCAAAACTCACCAAGTATGCGGAGAAGTAGGAAGACAAGACTCATAACCACGAGGACAGTTAATCGGCAAAACCAGATTCAAATGTCACAGATGACAGACTTAGCAGACAAGGACATTAAAAAAACTGTTATAAATACATTCTACATGTTCAAGAAAATAGAAGTATGAGCATGATGAGCAGAAAAATGGACGGAATTTAAACCCAAATGAGGCTCTAGAAGTGAAAAATATTCTGAGTGAAAAAATACTGGGTAAGATTAATAGCAGATCAGACACTGAAGAAGAAATGATTAGCAAACTTGAAGACATAGTAATAGAAATTATCTAAGATAAAACAGAAAAAAGACAACAACAAAGCATTGGTGAGACGTGGGAAAATACAAACCGGCCTCATGTACTGTGACAGGAATACCCGAGGAAGGAATGGGGGGAGGTGGGACTAAGCCAAGACCCAAGAAACTCAAAGAAAATCACCCCAGTGCACATCGCAACCAAATTACTCACAACCAGTGGTGAAGAAAAATATCTTACAAACAGCCAGAGAAAAAATACACATGAAGTACAGAGGAACAAAGATAATGACAGAGTCCCTGTCATTATGGCTGAGGGTAAGGGCCAAATCCGGCCACTGCCAGTGTTTGTAAGTAGCCACCTCCTGCAAATAGTTCTGCTATAGCAGCAGAGTTGAATAGCTGCAGCAGAGACCATATGGCCTGGAAATCCTAAAATACTTATTATCTGCCCCTTTTTAGAAAGTTTGCCAACCCCTGCCCTAGAGCAGCAAAGAGATAGAGCAAATAAGCCAGTAACAGAGATAAAATGGAATCATAAAAAATACTCAGCCCAAAAGAAGGCAGGAAATAAAAGGAAGACCAGATGGTACAAATAGGAAACAAATAGCAAGACAATAGATTTAAACATAATTATATCGATAATTACATTAAATATAAATGGTCTAAACACCCCTGTTAAAAGGTAGAACCTGTTAGATAAAAGCAAGACCCAACAATAAGGTGCCTGTAAAAGAAACTCACTTCATATACACAGATGAGTACTATGGTCTGAATGTTCCTTGACCCCCAATTCATATGTGGACACCTAATCCCCAAGGTGATCACATTAACAGGTGGGGCCTTTGAGAGGCAATGAGGTCATAAGGGCTCTGTCCTCATGAATGGGATTAGTGCCCTTATAAAAGAGGCCTAAGGGAACTTATCCACCCCTTCCTGCCATGCAAGGACACACCAACAAGGCACTATATATGGAGCAGAGAGCCCTCAGCAGACACAGAATCTGCTGGTGCCTTGATCTTGGACTTCCCTGCCTCTAGAACTGTGAGCAATACATTTCTGTTTATAAATTACCCAGTCTAAGGTATTTTGTTATAGCAGCCTGAATGGACTAAGACAATGAGTTAAAAGCATAAGGATGGAAAAAGATATATCACACACTAATCAAAAGGAAGATGGAGTGGCTATATGAATATTATCAGACAACGTAGATTTCAGAGCAAGAAATAATATGAGGGATAAAGATGGGTGATTCTACAGTAACAAAGAGGTCAGTTCGTTGATAGTACATAACTAGGCTAAATGTGTATGCACCTAAGAATAGAGTTTCAGTGTACATAAAGCAAAACGAAAGGAGAAATAGACAAATCCATAACTATGATTAAACATTTCAATATCCTGTTCTCAGTAATTGATGGAACAAGAGTAAACAAGTACATAGGAAAAACAGTAAGGATCCCGAAGACTTGAACAACGCTATCTACTTAATTGACATTTATGTTAGGGAGGAAACATACCAGGATCGGTTAGTAGAAATACATGTTTTAAGCAAGCCTCTGAATTTGGGATAGCATGTACCTCTCAGAGATAAACACAATAAGCAGAAGGAGCACAAGGTGGTTAGGTTGAAAGGTGTTTCTGTCCTTGGAACCATACACATGAGGTGAGCCAAGAGCAGAGACGGAGGTCAAGTGAACAGTAAGTAGGTCTCTAGTCACCCCAGTTCTCCTGTTAACCATTTCATAATGAATAAAACCACAAGTAAATGAAGCAAACAGCCAGGAGCAGAGAAGCAGGCGCTCCAGACAGGAGGAATTTGGGAATGGTTTATGCCATGGGACCAGGGGGACTTCCTGGCTTCTGCCCACCTGCTCAGTCTGTGCAGATGTCAGGGTCTTAGACCACGCACCTAAACGAGATATAAATGCACACTGTCTCTCCTCTAGGGCCTGGTGTTACTGTCACAAGGAAGTAAACTCCAGGGCTGGGCCCCTGAGGGTTGACTGCACTGCCTGCCTGCAGACAAGGAAGCTCTGCCCCACACAGGCGGGGAGAGAGGTGGGGGAGTCAACACAGCACCCGACAGAAGCCTTATAAAGATGAGAGTCAGCACTGAAACCAACTGTCCCGGATAACCCAGGCATCTCCTAAGTCAACATATCCACACTGGCATCCCCACCTTGCACCCTCCCCACCCAAACTGTCCCTTCAGTTCCGCATCTCAGTAGCTGGCACCCTGACACACCCACACCCAGATGCTCTTGGTAGAAGTCTCGAGGTTATTCTGTTCTTCCTCCCACCTCTGCCCACTGACGCTCATTCCCACTTTTCCTGCCCTGAACAGGGTCCTCACTGTCTTTCCCAGCACCCGGATTCAGCTCCTAAACTCTGAGAGCGCTTACTAAGGTGCCATGACTCCTCAGGGGTAGCGGGGCAGACCCTCTGGGAACTGGCACTGGCTGGTCCAGCCTCACTTCTGCCACCTGCAACTTTGTACCCCACCGTCAACCCACAATGCTGTGCAGGGCTGCCCACCCTCCAGGCCGCGTCCTGCCTCGGGGCCTGCGCTCCCTGCCCCGCTGCCTGGGGTGCTCTCCCCCACCACACGCTCGGCTCATCCTGTGGCCAGTGGGCGCCCTCAGGAGGCAGCAGACACACCTGCTGATGATGCCCTTCATCTGGATGTCCTTGTCCTCCTGTTGCCGCCGCAGCCGCTCCTCGCCCTCCTCCAGCCGCGCCTGGTACTCCAGCACCAGCTTCTGCGTCGTCTCCTCCTGGCACTTGAACAGGGTCTCATACTCCTCTAGCTTCTTGGTGGAGATTCGCAGCTTGTCCTGCAGCACCGCCAGGTCCTGCCGGGAGGGCAGCGTGCCACGGGCACAGCACCCGGGACAGACAGAGCACAGCCTCGTCAGCCTGAGCAGGGGGACAGGGTGGCTGTGACCCCACCCACTTCACATAAGACAACACCCAGGGAGCCAGGCAGAGGGGGCTGTGGTGAGACACAGCCTGTCCCCACCCCGGGGGCCTGTCCACTGCGAGCTCCCAGCCTGGTCTGCACGGCTATGAGGGAGATGAAGACTCAATCCTAAACCTAAACCTCAGGAGTAAGCGTGTAACTAGGGCCTTGAACCTTTCATAACAAACAAAAGTTAAAGAACCCCTGGATATATGAAGGACACGTGACAGCACTGAGAAGTGAGGGTGCTGCATGAAGGGAAACTGAGGCTCAGACAAGGTGACCATATCACATGGAGAGTGACTGAGCAGCAGGCTGGGATCCTAGCTTCCCAGCCTCTGTTTGGGCTGGCGGTGGCATCGGGAAACGGGGAGAGAGGGGCGAAAGGCAAGGCGGTTCGGGCTCTCCGGACCTGACTCAGCTCAGCACGGACCTCGGCCTTCAGGGTGGAGAAGGGGTGTGGAAGAGACCAGGAAGCCGAGCAGGCTCAGAGGAGCTGGACGCTGTGAGAACACAGGGGCTGAGGGAGGCAGGGGCCTGGGTGAGGCTGGGCTTCCTCGCTCCCAGCCAAAGTCCGGCTCTTGGAGTACTGTGTGCCCTGTCCCCTGGTCCCCTTCATATAATCATGGTAAAAGCAGGTGGATGCAGTGGCCCAGGGGGATGGTGGCGGGTGGCGGGATGCAGCATGGAGATGGAGCTCGCCAAGGCCAGGGAGACGGCGCTCTGCCACCCTGACCCGGTGCCCTTGCTCAAGAGGCTGCTACAGGCTTTCCTGGGCCCAGAGGGGCGAGAGCACCCAGAGGTGAGTGGAGAAGTGCCTGCTGTTCCGGAGGGCCTTGCACTGTGTCTTCCGCCAACCTGGACTTTCCCCAAGGGGGAGATGAAGACTACAGCCAGACCCAGGGCGGCAGCCACAACTGGAAGATGTTAGTGGACAAAGCGCCCACTGCCCCAGCAAACACCAGGCGTGTGGGGTGGGATTTGAAGAAAACACCCTGTGGCGCTCTGACCCGGGCCTCGCCAGGCCAAACCCTGGGGGCCTGGCTGGGGGGCCTCTCCTAGGTGTCCTGGGGACTCCTGCTGCTGCCTACTCATGCAGGAGGCTCCCCTAGAGGGTCTCTAGACACCTCTTTGGCACCCCCAGCCCTTCAGTCACTGGGGTGAGGAGCCCTCCCACAGGCCCCACCACAGGGTCCCAGGAGTCTAGATCCAAAACAAGTCCCAGGTGACTGATGTGCAGAGGAAACCTCGGGTCTAAGCTAAGTCCCTCCTGCTGCTTTACTTCCAGACCCCGCTGACGGCTGACAAGGGGCTCAGAGGCGGTGGTCATGCATGGGACAGCAGGGCCCCCTCATCGAGGGCTCTGCCCGGCTTCCAGGGTCCAGCTTTACCTTTTCTGCTTGGCTGAGCTCCTCCTTACTCCTTAGCCTATCCCTGGGGGGGGGATCTGGGCCCAGGCCCTCGTCTTCTAACAACTGCGCGTTCATGGTCAAGAGCCACGCGGCCGTGCGGTCCAGGGCATTGGGGCTCACGGGTGAAGGGCCCTACAACGAAACACAGCTGTGAGGGGCTGCCAGGAGGAAAGGGAGGGCGGGAGGAGTGAGTGGTACCAGGTGAGCCACGGAGACGAGCGGCTCGAGGGCACGGAGGGAAGGGTAGGACCCCCAGCTGACTGAGCGCCTGTCACTGCAGCCCCCACTCAGGGAACTGTCTCCCACATGGGCACCACACTCTGCCGCTGAGATGATAGGGAGTGAGCCTGCTGTTGGGGGCGCCAGGCTGGGCAGTCAGTCCAAAGCACATCGGTTTCTGCACTGCCTGCAGCCCCTGGGTGGCGGTGGATGCCCAGACTCCCGGCAGCTGTGCCTAGAGGCCGGCCCAGCCTGAAAAGCCATGCAGCCAGATCGACTCCTACTTTGGGTTGGGCGTAACAGGCTTGGGGTTACCTGGAGACGAGACGGATGGCCCCCTCCCTCTTTCTCTGACCCCAGCCTGTCTCTGGGGGAGCTGGCAGAGGAGCCTGGAGTTCCCTAGGACTACAGTGTCCCTGATTCAGAGGATTCAGGCAAGAACAGTGAGACCAAGTGGGTGGGGGTGGTGGTGTATGTGGCAGGCTGGCGGGATGGGGCTGGACGCGGCATCGCTTGCATGGGATGGCAGCCGGGTGCGGGTGCGGGTGGGATGACAGAGGGGAGGAGCATGATGTGGGTGATGGTCTGGCTGCACCC
>RJWJ010002104.1:20089-39576 GCA_004363605.1 Indri indri
GGGGGGGGGGGGGGGGGGGGGGGGGGGGGGGGGGGGGGGGCTGGTCGATCCTCCGCTGGGGGCCAGCACTGTTCTGCCGTGGCATTGTGGGCTGCCCGCCCTTCTCAGTCAGTGACATCTGCCGCCGTGCCAGCTCTCCAGGCCGCCGTGCCAGCTCCTCGGCGGCAGCGCTGAAACTTCCCAGCTTGGCAGCAGCCGCCAGCTCCTCACTGTTGCTGTGGGAACTCAGGGAGCTGTGGCCCTCAGAGCCTGAGTCGCCAAGGCCACGGGGCGACAGTGGCAGGCCAGCAGCCATCTGGTACACAGGATTCTGGAAGGAGAGTGGTGCCAACAGCTGGGGCCGGCCTGGAGTGCCCTCGGAGGTACCCGGCGTGGTCGGCGTCTGGCCTGCCCGCCGCACTGTGGCCAGCCCTGCCAGGCTCACTGGGGCTGCCCGGGCCGGCCACCCAGCCACCAGCTGAGTTGCAGGTGCCTGCCCATCAGTGGCAAGGACGTCGGGTCCTGCAGGGGAGCCTGCCTCCCCGTCCAGCGTGCGGGTATCTTGGAGGTCCACCATGGACAGGCTCTTGCCACCGTTGGCCATCTGAAGATCAGGCTCGTTGGCTTCCGAGTAACTCGAGCTGCGGGCAGGTGAGGGCTGGACCCCGGAGGACCTTGTGACAAAAAACAAGTCCTTGTTTTCGGGGGTTGGAGACGGTAACCGGGTGAAATCTATCAGACTGCAGGGAGACAAGCACACACAGGGAAAGAAGGGGAAAAGAAGAACTGTGAATGCAGTTACGGCGGGTCCAAACCGACAGCACCTGCCAACCTGCCGGGGCCTAGCAGCCTGAGCCCGGGCTGGGGAGAGGGATGCGCTAGGCTGGCGGCAGTGGGAGAGTCCAGGGCCAGTGGCCGCGACAGCTGCTCCTGCATAGAGATGGCCCCTCTGCTCTAGGGGCCAGCGCAGCTAAGCTCCAGGCCGGGCTGCCTACAGCCCCTTTCCTTGCCCCGCTGCATCTTGGGACAACAGGTGCTGGGGGCTGGCGAGCTCTGGACAACTGCCCTCAGCTAAACCCAAACCCACGAGTCAGTGGCTCTCTGCTATCCATGGTCCTGCGCAGAGAACTCCACCTTCGCAGGCACTTGGGCTCCCTCTCGCTCCTCATCAGATAACGCGGGTGGGGGCCTGGTGACACCTCCTCTTGCCCAGCCTCCTGCTGCCTCTCCCTCGTTTGACTGGCAGGCGGGGGCTGGAGTTCCTGGCAAAAACAAGGAATCCGAGGAGGATCTGTGAAGGGCATGACTCAGGGGAGGGTCTGAACCTGCAGGAGCAGGCCGTGCCCGCCCTCGGCCCGCCGCATGCCCTGGCCGCCTCCTCACTCTGCGCTTGTCTTCAGCCCCGGCCCCCGCCCCGTGGAAGCCGGTTCCTTGGAAGAAAGCACAACTGTGGTGGGGACCAGAGGGCTTTGGAGGGAAGAATGTGGGGGGTGAACTGGAGGCATCAAGGATTTGGGGGGCTTGGCAAGGGGAACGAGCTGGCTTAGCCTCAGACGGAGAGGAAGCCTCTGCTTGTGCCCTTAGAGGCCCCAGGGCTCCTGGGCTAGGAAGAGCTGGACGAGGCCTCGGACAGAGTGGGGAGGAACCAAGACCAGCCAGGGGCAGCATGTGGCTTCCCACGCCACACACCCAGGCCTGGTCTCCCCAGAACCACGTGCCTGGCCGCCTCTCCCCTCTAAGGTGTGTCCCCGACTGAACTCTTGCCTCAAGGCTCTGCTCTGCCTCGCTTGGCAGGTTTGAACAGACCCCAGCGCAAGGCTCAGAGGGACCGGGAGCCGGCAGCACGTCCTCCGCATCCACGGCCTCCTCCTGGGCACCACACCCTCCCCGGCTTAAAAGCCAGCTGCCTGCCACGGCACTCAGAACCAGACCACACTCTCAGCTCTGCTAAAAAGGGTGCCTGGCGGGAGAGGGGAGGGAAGGAGCGGAACATAAATGTTTCAACATAAACTCCATGTTTTCTTAAAGGCATGTCCCCATTTTGACTTCAACATTCAAGAACACTTTGCCTCCCACTCCAATGTGTCTTATTTACACTGAGCAGACCGTGCCCTAGAGCGGGGCCTCAGCATCTCTCTCTGCTCTCTGGGGCTCCCAGCCTCAAAGCCAGGCAGTCACCCGCATTCCTGTTGAAAACACACACCCCTAAGCGCCACTTCTGGAGATTCTGACTCAGGCCCAGGAAATACCAGGAACATGGGTATTTTTAACAAATACCAGGTGATCTAGAAATGCTAGAGGTATCTGGGACCAATAATTGTTCTTCAACATATCATGTTGTCTTTCTCTGGGCCTCTGCCTATGCCTCTGCCTCTGCCTGTGCTTGTCCCTCTACCTAGAATGCCTTTTCCACCAGTGGAAATGCCACTTTACCTAAAACACTCAAAAATACAGCACTGCCTCCTCCAGGAAGACTTCCCGGAATTTTCTGAAATGGAGTTTCACTGCTTAGGGCCTGCACAAGACACTTCAAGTCTCCCCAGGCTTGTTTTATAAACCCTCGTGTAGGCATCCCCTTCCCCATCTGAGACCACGTATGGGCTGTGCCTAGTCTCCACATGCACCCACCACACCCAACATGCCTGGCAGCTCTTACCCAGAGAGATCATTCTCGATCACCATCTTCTGCAGCCCGGCTGAGATGCTGCTGCTGCCGGAGCCTGGTGTGGAGGCCAGGTCATTGGTCCCCGTGAGCTGCCCACTGCCTGGGGTGCTCAGGGCCGTGTGAACGTCCCTCAGGATCCGAGGCAGGGGTCCTAGTTTGGACACAATGCTCTGCAAAGACATAACAAGAGGCAGATGTGACCTCCTGGAGCCACTTGGGGAGGCTAAGTATGTTGTAGCCACTGTGGTTCAAACCACTAAGTAGCCTATCAGAGATGTGGGTCCCTGCCCCACCACCAGTCAGATCCAGCAGGTCTGGGTGTGGGGTGAGATCGGCCATCTGTGACTCTACATTTCTTACCAGCTCTCCGGATATTTCTGGGGCAGGAGGAGGAGGCCCACAGGGAGAAATGCTGGCCTACCCTAAACCTCTCCTCCTAGTTCACCCTGCCCCGATGCCTCCACAGAGAAGAAAGCACATGTGGAATCCCAGAATTTCCACACCTACACCTCTCCATCCAAGAGGCTTCTGTGACAGCCCCTCCCACATCACCTACTCCACAGGATGGGCTGAGGCCTGACCCACTTTGGCACCAGAGCCCCAGTGGAGACGGTCCAGGCACACAGCAGGCACCACCAGGCAGGCTCTGGTCAGAGGGCAGTGCCTGGGCCCATGTGAACCTTGCTGTCATGGTTTGCACATGGTGCTGAGGGTTCTGGGCCATGGGGCTGAGCTACAGGAGGGGGACACTGCCTTTACTTGTTTATGCACAAGCTTCCACAGAGCACTCTGTGTAAAAACAAAGTGTGAAAACTTGTGCAGTCAAAAGAGCACAAACTTGAGAGGCAAACAGCCTCATTTCCAATCGTTGTACCCTATCCCCTGTAACAATGGCGATGACCTTCTGTACTTCCTGCCTGGCCATGCGTATGTGGACAGTGACCAGCATAGGGGTGCGGTAAGTGGTGGCAGAGAGAGTGACTGGTGTTGGCTGCAGTGTGGGGCCTGGGGGAAGGGACAAGCTCTGCCCTCATTTCCAGTCCCCCTCCTGCCTCTCACAAATGAGCAAAGACGATGGCCTCTGACTGCAATGGCGACTGTTTCTAGTGAAAGGTCAGGACTAACCTAAGTGCCCATCAACAGGGGACTGGGTGAGATGAACTGCACTCGTGTGATGGGACAGTCTGCGGCCGTTAATACATAGTGACATGCCAAGATGCCCACAAGAGTGAGGGAGAAAGGCACGCGGCAGTGCACACAGTTCTCACTTTAAAGCAAACAGAAAAAGGGAAAGCTGGCCACAGTGGGTCACACCTGTAGTCCCAGCTACTCAGGAGGCTGAGGCGGGAGAATTGCTCGAGTCCAGGCTGCAGTGAGATATGACCGTGCACTGTACTCCAGCCTGGGCAACAGAGTAGGACCCTGTCTCTTAAAAAAAGGGCACGGGGGGCTCTTGTTTGTATCTATATGTGTGTGAACTTACACACCCACAGAATGTGTCTAGAAGGCTGCATACCAGTGCTCTGAGTGGTCACCTCTAGGGAAGGGGACCAGGTGGCACAAAGGGTATTCCAGGCTGGTTTCAGCATTAATTAATTTTGTAAGGTGGTCCTGCGGAGCCCTAGAAAGCAACAGGTATCTGGGAAGTGGTTCCTGGCGAGCCTTGCCCTTAATTCCAACCCGCTCACTGTGTGGGCCGAGGCCACCCGGGGCTTAGTGAAACATCGGGGTGGGGGGCTCACTCCAGGTGACTGCAGCAATGTCAGAGGGCTTTAGGGAATAACCTTGTCAACTGGTGATCAAGGGCGAGTCTAGAAAGGTTTCCAATTTCCTGCCTGACAAGTGGAGGTCCAGGGTCTTCAGTCATCTCTTTCATGTGTGGCTTCAAACTCTGATCCCGCTTCTCACGTGCACTCAACGGGGAGCAGGCCTGCACACGTGGAACTCATCCACCACAGGCTGACTGCAGGAGGCACAGCCCACGCCCAGGCCCCAGAGTGGGACTGCCCCAGCAGGTGCTGGTGAGTGGCCATGGCACTTTCCCACAAATGAAATGGAGCCCACAGATGCCGAGTGTCTCCTGACAGGGCCTGGGCTCCCGATCTGGGCAGGCTCCTGATGAGGTCACGCAGGTGAACCCTCTGCCCACACAGTTACTCTGGAAGGAGGAGCACTGAGAGCTCTATGGTGGCCTTTGGCCACACCCTCTGCCCCACTGCGACAGGCACCTGCTCCAGCTGGCTGATGGCCTCCCAGAGCAGCGAGTGTAGGCTGGAGAGCTCTCGGCCCAGGTCGATGTAGCCCTCGAAGCCGGCCGTGTTGGAGATGGTCTCGGGGTTAGAGATCTCCAGCAGGAAGCGCTGCATGTTGGTCCACTCGTGCTCCAGAAACTGGTTCATGAAGGACATGTACTCTTCCTTGCTGCCAAACCTGTAACGTGGGCAGACGGGGTGAGCGCCCCTCTGCTCAGATACCTCATCCTCAGCCCCCGTCCACCGTACCCACCCTGGCCAGCTCTCACCCACTCGCGCTCCCCACGTCAGCTGAACCTGCTCTGACCCAGGTCACCAGGGCCCTCCTTCCTCATGGCCAAGTCCAACCACCCCTTTCTGAGCCTTTCATCTCAGGACCTGCAATGTTCTGTGTTCCGCATACACTGCGCATTACAGTGTCCTTCCACCTTTCCTCCAAGTTGCAGTGGCCTGGTACGCAGATGACTCGCAAATCCACGCTCAGCTCAGGTCTCTCTGCTGAGCTTTCAGATGTGTATATCCATAAGCATCCCCCCTCCCCCCCGGGAGTCCCTCCTACTCAGCTTGGCCAAGTCTGAAGTCATCAGTCACCCATGCCTTCCTCCCAAGCTCCCTACCCACCATCCACCCAGATACCTGAGCCAGAGCCTGGCGGTCATCATTTGCCCCCTCTTCCTCATTACCAACGGCAAGGCCCACTGACTTTATCTTATGATCACCTTGACCTTGTCCTTTGTGGCCACTGACCCCCATAGCGCCTCTTCCCTAATTTTCTGCCATTTTCGTCAGAACCATATCTGTGCTCTCCTCTCTGCTCTCTTGGCTACTGTCCTGCTCCCTCCAACCCACCTGCCCACTGCTATTGGAGAGATCTTTCCAGGATTGAGAACAAAAGAGGGTTGTCCTCTCCCTTGATTAAAACCCTCCAGGGGCTCCCACTGCCCTATCCAGCCTTCAGGTCCCTGCTATCCTCTTGGGTCTCCTTGCCCACTTCTGCCTGACACTTGATGACCTAAGAATGGCAAAGCCACAGGCCGCCCTGGCATGCCCAGCCTGTTCCCGCTGCCTTCCTTGAGACGATGAACACCTCGCCCTGACACGCGGCTGGAGGCCTGTGTTGTCTTGGAGGCCTCCCTGTCTCCTCTCTCAACAAGCTCAGCGCCCTCCTAAGAGACTGGTGTGCGTCTGTCACTGCTCTGCTGCTCACTCAACATGTCTCTCCATGAGGGCCGGGACCAGGGCTGATTCACCTCTGTGCCGTCAGAGCCCACCACAGAGATGTCCTGGGATGGGGCTCTACCCAGGCTCTGAGAAAGAACAAGGATGAGAACAAGGCCCTTCCACTTCCACCTGCTCGCTCTGAGGATGCCGAAAACACCAGAATGCTTTATGAGCAAGAACATCCTGACGGAATTAAACCAAAACAGTATGAAACAACCTGAGTGCCCAACCACAGGGCCTGGCTTAAGGAATATGGGCCCTTTGGAGGAATATTAGTCGTTCATTTCAAAGGGCTTATAAATGTTCAGGGATATGGGAGAATCCTTATGAATTAATACATTAATTCGAAAAAGCAGAAGGAAAAAGTATCTTGTCTTCACACCTTTAAAAATTAGGAAACATACCAAATGATACGTACTTTTAACAGAGGGACGGGGAGTGGAGATTTTATTTTGAAAAAAGGGGTAGGGGAAGGACTGAGGATGACAAGGACAAAACCAGGCCCTCCCACCCAGCTCTGGGGCAGAAACACTCTGGGGCCTCCCCAGGGACTCTGCCCACAGTGGGAGGAGGTACTCACTTGGCAAAGTTGGCCAAGTTCTGGGTAACCTTGGCGATCAGGGTGAGGGTGCGGGCAGTGCGGTCGTCGGGGTACTCCTGCAGCAGGTTGAAGAGCGAAGGCGACATGATGGCTGGGCAGAGGAAGCGCAGGAAGAGGGAGGCGCTGATGAGCCGCTCGCTGATGTCTGGCCGGCCACGGCTGCTGCACTCCTGCCGCCATGAGGCGAACACCTCTTTCAGCTCCCTTGGAAAGACACTGCAGGGATAGACGAGGTAGGCTTGGTCATCGGGCAGGGGTTCAGGACAAGAGGGCACACAGCAGGGACCTGACTCTGGGTCAGACAGAACCCTGTGTCCCAACCCCAGCTCCACCCCAACAGCGGTGTGGGGTCAGCCCGCCACCTGAGCTCTCCGTGACTTGGCCATCCAGAGACAGCACTCAGCACAGGATTGGCCAGTCTGCTCCTGACTTGGCCATCCAGAGACAGCACTCAGCACAGGATTGGCCAGTCTGCTCCGGCAAAGAAGGAGCAGGAGACCCAGGCTCCAGCCGGGGCAGCAGGCTCTCTGCACCAGCCAGAAGCCATGGCGAGGGCCAGTGCAGAACCACCTCTCTCCCCAGTGCTGGATTCATGCCAAGACCCAAACAGCAGGCATCTGGATCGAGGGGGGTGAGGAAAACACAAAGGGAACAGACCACTATTCTGTGGGTTCCCATCGCTGGCTTTTGAAACTCTCTCTGCTTGAATAATGTCAAAGGAATCCAAGGTTTCCTGCACAGCTCAAAATGACCAAGAAGACAGGAGCAACCCTGACCCCAGGGGGAGAACACAGCTCTCCATCTCTAGATGGGAAAGGGAAGGGAGGTGTCGACTTCCCCAGGGTGACGGAGTGGGCCCAACACAGCTGGCCCTAGAATACAGGGCTCCTGGCTCCACTGGGCATCCTAGCCTGCCACGGTCAGGCCCCACCTGACTGGCCTTTGCGTGGCTCTCCTATCTCTTCACCCTGGGGCAGGCCCAGCCCCAGTGCTCCCTGAACCCGGTCTATGCCTGGCTCCGTCACCAACTCAGCCCAGTGTGATCTGACCAAGACCCTGGCCCGCATGGGCTTCAGTTTCCTCTCCCTCAAACAGAGAGCAAGGCCTGACCTGCTCTCTGATGGAACAATCGTAAGGCTGAGACCCCGAGGCCATAAGAAGGCTTGATCAACTTAAAATGTTTTCCCCAAGCCCAGCAGCTGGCTCTGCAGGCTCTCGGCAATGAGCGCTGGCTGAACTAACAAGGGCACGCCTAGAGCGGAAGTGAGGGTGGGCGACCTTTAGCCCTGGCCCCATAGCTCCTGGCACAGGACTGGGCAGGGTGCAGGCACTGAGTGGTGACATCTATCGATGGCCTTGTCCAGAACACAGAGGTGCCTCTGACAAATGCCAGAAAGGGGAAATGGAAAATCATTGTCCACAGCTTTGTTTTCCTTGTGTCCCACACCCAGAACCCCCACCCTGAACAGGGAGGTGGAGGGCAAAAGCACAGCCCAGCTGGGGGTGGGAAGTGTGTTCCCAGAGGGGTCAGGGCCCCCAGGCTGCCCTCCACTCCCAGGCCCAGGGGTATGGAAAGTTAGATATTTGTGGCCCAGTCCAAGGTACCCCGCCGGCCCTAGGCAAGCACCTCATAAAGCCCAGGGCTGAGGGACCAAGGCAGGTGGGTGACCCCTGTCCTGGCCTTGGGTCATTCCCTCTGCCCCCTTCCCAGGACTGCTGCTCACCTAGCAGGCCTGCCTTTGCCTGTCTTCTGGGAACAGCAAACACGCCCCTGGCCCTCCTGTGTGCCCGGCCCTGAGCTGGCGGATCCGCCTGCCCCCAGGTATCCCCAGCATGTGCAGGACACAGATTCGGACACAAACACAACCCATCAGAAAGGGATCAGGGCTTCCCCAGAGGATAGCCAGGGTGGGTGAGCTGACCCTGTCTGGTGACCTGAAGGAGGGCCACAGAGGGAGTCAGTTGTAAGGCTCAAAGCAGCAAGGGCAGGAGCATGTGCAGGTCAAAGTGTGGGTGAGTGACAGAGAGGCCAAACTTAGCAAAGGAGCAAGGCATGGCTTTGGGGGACCAGGGGAATGTGGTAACAGGAGGGGCTGCAAACAGAAGCTCCGGTGGACAGGGGACATGAGCCTTGAGCTGGAGGGAGACACAGACTAAAATGTGGGCAGCTCCTCCAGTGTGAAAATAAACACACTGCTTGGGCTGACAGCAAGGCCCTCCCAGAAAGTCGCACGCACCACCACAGTATGAGGCTCTACCAGGCCGGCTAGCACGTGTACCCCAGGAGCAAGCGGATGGTTGCAAAAGAACTGATTCCAGCCCTGACTACAGTCCTGTGTGAGCAGCCACTCCTGCATACTCCGCTCCCCTCTAGGCTGGCGGCAGCTGCAGACCCTGCTTTACTTAAAGTCTGCTCCTCTCTTCTCTTTGTTCTCTAGTCCCAGCGGGAACCCCGCCCAGTGCTCAGGTACCCAAATTCGCCCAAGCTGGGCACGATCACAGGGACAGGTGAGGACTCTCTGGTTAAGCCATCCACCTGCCCCAAGTGGGTGCCCGAGCAGGGCCTTGTCGGTCTCACCCGGGCTGCAGCACCTACAACAGCACTCTGCACACACAGGGCGCTCGCTAATCAACACGCGCAGACAGACTGCCCCGTCCAGGTTCTTTCTACTACAGCACCATAAAAACCACGTCCTGTGGACATTTTCAACACTCCCCTATATCCCGGAGTCCAACAGGGACCAGGCCCTAGGACTGGCAATTCAGTAGGCCTCAGTGGGGCCAGGCGGGTGGTGTGCTAGTGCTGGGCATGCTGTGGGCACCTGACACGGAGGGAAGGGTCAAAGGATGGGGTGAGGAGGTCCTGGGCAGGTGAGCCCAAAGGGAGTGCCGGGCCCCCTGGGAGTTGTGGGCGCTGGCACTGACCAGTAGGAGTTGATGATCTTGCAGAAGGCCAGTTCACAGCACATCTTGAGGTTGCCCTGGTGCTCAGGGAGGTCAGCGGCCGAGCACTTGCTGGGGTCCACTTCGCAGTTCTCGTCTGACTCGTACAGTGCTTTGATGAACTCACCTGGGGCCGGGTGGGCAGGGAAGGAGCGTGAGGAGCCGGTGTGCACTGCCCTGCCCTCTGCCCACCCACCAGCCTGTGCCTCCCTACCTAGGGCATCCTGCAGGTACTTCTGGCCCACCAGCTTGAGGTACTCCTCGATGGCCTTGGTGGCCAGCGTGTTCTCCCGGAAGATGAGGTGCTCATTGTCTCCACAGCGGTCTACCTCTGACATCATCAGGTCTGTCAGGAAGTCCTGGGGAGATGGGCAGTGAGATCAGGATCTGAGCTGGCCCGGTAGGTAGCACCCTAGGATTCCAGAGCTGGCCAGAGGAGAAGCCCCAGCTTCTCAAGGCTGTCCCACCATCCCAAGATGAACAGAGTGACAAGCCCTAGGGGCTGCTGGGGAGTGTGGGCAGGATAGGGAGGAGCCTAGAGTTGGTGATATCAGAGCCAGACCTAAGGATGAGGGAGGCGGGCCTTGCCGATAGCATGCCACCTGGAGCCACAAACATGCCACCTGGAGCCATGAGCCTCCCACCACCACAGGCCAGCTGGACTCAAATCCCTATTCCACCCTGACCAGGCCTAGCTGGGTGACCACAGCAGAACTTACTACCCTCGACCCCTGCAATCAGTACCAAAGAGGACAGGCAAGGCTCCCTTTCTTTTGGTACAAACAGCCACCAGCATGCACCCACATGGCTCCCGCACCAGACACAGCCTTGCTTTGCACGGCCCTGCAGTGAAGGATGAGAGAGGGACAGAGGCGGTCCTGCTGCCCTGGAAGGCAGTGAACCACCATGCTCAGATGGTTGAGAGCAGGGGCTGGTGTGCACCTGGCAGGGGGAGGCTGAGGCTGAGGCACGCTGCCCACCTGGGCAATCCCACTGGTCCCACACACAGTGCTGTGGAAGACCCAGCAGAGGAGCCTGCGTCCACACCTTCCCCCAACTCTGCACCACCCACCCGGATGCTGGCTGACTCCCTCCCTCTGGAGCCCCCATCTCATGCTCACAGCCAACCTGTGGCTCCTCGGAGGGTGAAAGGGCAGGGGCCACCCACCATGAAGCGTGCAAGATGCCCAGTGTGGGCCGGCCAGGGTTTCTGATGCTCTGGAAATTCCTCACACCTATAAGCACAACTGTGAAATAGAGAACTGCGATCTAGACCCAGGAAACTGGGCTGGCCAATGGAGGCACAGGAGCCCGAGGGGAAGCTGTTGTGGGCCTTCCTACCTACAGACGAACTCTAGGGCCCCATTCTCTGCACACCCTGAAGCAAAGTAAGAACCGCCTCTGCTCCGAGTGCCCACGGCTCCTGCTCAAGCTCGCAGCCCTCCTGAACTCCAGCGGTGGGCGCCATGCCTCACTCTGGGATGAGGGGAAACCAAGGCACAAAAGAAGAAAATGACTTGTCCAAGGCCATAGCACTACGTGGGGCCAGACTTGGCCCAAGTCTCTTGCTTCCCAGGCCCCATTACCCCTCCAGCTGTGAGAGGGAGGGGAAGAGGCTAGTTCCCGAGTGTTCCAGAGAAGGGGAGCCTTATGCTTGGCACCCAGCATGGCTCTCCCTTCCCCACAGAGGGCCCACTAGGGTGGGCTGGACCCCCGGCTTCCACCTCCCACCACAACCAGCACCACCCCAACCCGCCTCTTGTCCCAGGCCACTTCAGACTGGAATCTGCTTCCCAGGCCAACCCAACAGGGGCCCTGGAGACCCGGTCCTGAAAGACCAGATACAGCAACAGCAAAAGCTAGAGCATCTGCCGTCTCCCCCGCTCGCTCTCTGGGCGCTATGGGTGTCCTCAGTTTCCTAGCATGTGCCCCCAGTGTTGACCAATGAATTAAGGACAGTGTAGCCAGGGCTGGCCCAACTGGAAGCCTTGCCCAGCCCAGTATGAAGGCTGGGGAGAGGGAGAAAGTGGCCCAGCAACAGGGGGTGGGGGGAAACGGCGCTCCCCGTCATGGCCCACCAAGGGAGCTCTCGTCCCTCGTCCTGCAGTCCTGTACTTGCTACACTAGCTCAGCAGGAGGGCCTGAACGAGGCCAAGAGACTTCTAGCCACAGCCTCTCCTTCCACTTCCAGGGCCTCCAGGAAAGGTAAGAGGATAAGGGAACTCCACGGAGTCATGTGCCCTCGGCTCTGCCCCAGGGTGCCTGAGGCCTGGTTTCCAACCCCAGGCTCAGGCCAGGACCTTGACACAGCGTGCTCCTCCAACCCCAACATGCCACAGAGGGTATCGGCCCCACTCCTGAGTCTGGCACTCGGGTCTACCCACGTCCAGCCCTCCTTTCCTACACCCTTTGGGCAGCTCCCCCCACCAAGGGAGGTGGCACAGTTGCCCTAGTGGCCCACAGATTCATGCTCTTTTGCCTTCCTAGAAGCACCCTAGTCCGGGCGCCCACTTGTCCCCAAACCATGTCTGTGGGGGCTGAGAAGTGGCACACCTGGTGGGCCTGGTGGGCTGCTGGGCCCATTCTCGGGAGTAGAAGGTGGAAGGGGTAAGAGGTAGGGGGTGGAGAGCTGTACATCCTGCCTGGACGGCTTTTAGACCATCCCTGTTCCTATGGGGCTCTGCAGGGGGCTGGGGGACCCTTGAATGCTGCAATTGTGACTGTGTCCACCTGTGAGTCTGTGTATCTGAATCTGTGTGTCTGGGTGTGAGTGCAGGGTGAGGCGGTGCTGTGACAGTGGCTCACCTGTGTGTCACCTGCTGAGATGTCTGCCAAACTCCATACCCCACGTGTTTGCATCACTGGGGCTGGTGGGGTTGGGGGACCCAGTGCGCTGGGAGAGCCTGGCTACACAGCCTGCTCCCTCACTGCCAGCTGTGATCCCGTCCATCAGCATCACACAGACCTCAGGGATCAGCCCCAGGCACAGAGGGAGAGCACAAAGCCCCCATCCCACGACATAACTCTCAGGTTTAGGGAGCCCACTTGGCTGTGACTGGTGCCTCCAAAGCCTCCATTAGACCTGCAACGCATCGCATGGACATGGGGAAGGGCAGGTAACCCAGTGCCTGTCACCAGGCCTCTCCCAGGGGCCGAGGGGCCCACACACACCTTCACCTTGCCCGTGCTCTGCAGGATGTGCACCAGGGCAGACGCCATCTCCTCCTTGGTCTTGGCACTGAGGATGGGCTCGAGGGCTGCACACAGCCCCAGGTAGTGGTTGGTGATGTGCTCGGCAAACTCCTTGTACATCTCCATGGGCAGGATGGTGATGGTTTGGTAGCGTGCCTTGATGCGGATCATGGGCCCAGGGCCCTTGCCACCCTTGGGGTTAGGCGTCACGACCGGGTACCACTTCTCCACGAACTGCCGCCCAGCTACCGAGGCAGCGGGCAGGCTGACCAGGCCCAGGTAGCTGTTGCGCTCCTTCTTCTTCTTCTTGTCGGTCTCCCGGTACAGGTGGACGGTGACCGTGCGCAGGGGCGGCAGGTTGTGGAACTCGAAGTGCTCGCCCCAGAAGACATTGTCCGTCTTGAGCTTGCCCGTGGTGCGGGCATAGAGCACGTCGTCCAGGCACAGCTCGCACAGGTACTTCTTCTTGGCGGGCAGGTCCTTGGCCTCGATCACCCACAACTTAAGGATGTGCTCCACGCGCCGGCTGTTGTCCTGCATGTGCACAAGGGGGCCTAGGGTGGTCAGCTGAGGGTGCTGCCCGCCCCCCAGCCAGCCCAGAGCCCAGGAGAGTCCTCAGATCTGGGAGCAGTTCTGAAGGCGGTGGCGGCAGGGGACATCCAGGCCCTGAGAAAGGACGGGATGGGTCTGACAGGCAACAGCTCACTGACCTTGAGCCATGGACTTAATCTGAGCCTCAGCTTGCATTTCTATAAAACAGGACTAAAAAACCCCGTCGCATGGAGTGAGAGACTGGGTAAAGAGGTCACACGATGCTTGGCACCGCAGGTTATGGAGCTGTTATCAGCTCTTCCTTAGTTTGCTGGTCTGTAAAGTAATTTAAGAGGTGACCTCAGTGACCAGGACTCAGCCCAGGCCCTCAAGTCAGCTAGGGAGATGGGCACAGAGGCAGGGATTACAGTCCAGGTCCCATGACCTGATGGGAGGGCCCAGGCACAGTGGGAACACAAAGGGCACCAATCTGAGCCAGGGGGGCTCGCCTAGAGGAGGGGTAGGCACCTGTGCTGCAATGGAATGATGAGCAGGAATCAGCTGGGGGAAAGTAGGGACAAGGGTTCCAGGTAGGACCCCAAGGGCCCAAAGCTCATTTCCCCAGCCCAGCCTCCTCAGTGTGCAGCTGCGAGAACAAATGCACACAGCCCTGCCTCAGCTTGGCCAGCTCAAACTCCTCTTTCAGAGGCCAATGATACTGCCCACTCGGGCTCTGTCTCCATGCAGGCTGAGCCCGATCCCAGCCACTCCGCAGAGATCCTTCCCTCCTGCTTCCTCACATCTGAGTCTAACCACCATCTCCAATACTCTGGCAAGAGGGGGTGCAGGCCTACCTTGTTGGGGTGCACCGCTCGCCGCAGGTTCTCCATCCACTTATCCCGCTCAGCTGCAGACCGGCAGGAAAAGCACTTGCTTCCTGACGATGTTGTCACCTGTGAGAGGCAGGCAGGACACCGTTACAGCAGAAGGGACCACAGCAAGGCTGGACAACGATGGAAGATCTCTGAGGCTCAGGGGACTGTGGCCGCCAGCGTGCACAGACTCAGGAAAGAGGCAGGATATGATTCCTATGTCACATTTTGCAGGTGGTACGCTGAGACGCACTGTCCCAGAACAAGTCAGCAGCAGGAAGAGCGGCCCAGTCCTGCACCAAGTGGCTCCTGGTCCTGGCGCCTCACTTCTGCCTCAGCGCCCTTCTGTCCAGTAGGAAAGCATCTTTCTGACTCTAACCTCCCTCACCCTGAGATGGGAGGAGGGAAGGAATGGGGACCCTGCCCAGGTCAGGGGGTGATGCTTAATCCAAGCATAGCTTCCCTAGAGGCAGAACCACAGGTGCCAAGCAATGGTGACAATGATGGTAATACGAGCCTAATATTTTTTGTGCCAGACTGCAGAAATGAGAATTGGGCTGTCTGGGCGTGCCAGGCCCTGGGCTCCTCCTGCCTGGAGTCTTGACCCTCCTGCCTGACTCGTGCCCATCCTAGGGCCCAGCTCAGATGTCTCCTCTAGGCAAGGAAGCCTGGCCCAGGCTGCACCTGCATCCAGCCAAGGGCTCTCCAGGGGAAAGCAGACTTTTCACCAAATATTCCAGGGCCTGCACAGTCGGCAGCACCCCTTGCTGTGAATGACCGGACAGGCACTATCTTCAGCCTGTCCCAGGCAAGAAGTCAGAGCCAGATCAAGCCCAGCTAGGCCAGGAATCTTTTTTTTTTTTTGGAGACAGTCTTGCTCTGTCAACCTGGCTAGAGTGCAGTGGTATCATCCTAGCTCACTGCAACCTCAACTCCTGGGCTCAAGCGATCCTCCTGCCTCAGTCTCCTCAGTAGCTGGTACTACAGGTATGCGCCACCACACCTGGCTAATTTTTCTGTATTTTGTAGAGACAGGGCCTCCCTCTTGCTGAGGCTGGTCTCCAACTCCTGACCTCAAGCGATCCTCCCTCCTCAGCCTCCCAGAGTGCTAGGATTACAGGAATGAGTCACTGCACCGAGCCTAGGCCAGGGATCTTGAACCGGAAACAGCATCCAGTGGGCACAAGGTGGGGGGCAGATGCCAGGCACCATTCTGTTTTGGGAGTATCAGGAGGTTGTCACACTAGTTCCCAAATGGCTGCTTTCTATTACCAGGCTCATTCTTCTACCAGAGAGCTCCCCTAATTACGCACAATTGTTAGGGGTGGAAATCTTCCCAGAAACAGAAGCAGGAAGACAGTATGAATAACTGGAGAAGTAATTAGCAACTCCCGGGAACACCTGTAGCAATAGCAACCCCGGTCCTGGCTTGGGCTCAGCTCAGCCTTGTCGTGTGACCTCTGCCACCTTCTTGCCTTCGCTGGGCCTCAGATTCCCTATGAGGGTCTGGACAGGTAATCCTCAGGTAATAGTCCTGTGTAGGGTCGGTCACTGGCTCTCCACTCTCAAGCCTTGGGTCAAAAGAATGCTTGGGCAGGAAAAGTGTGGGCTCTCATTGTACAGAGGGGGAAACAGGCCCAGAAAAGGGGGGACTCTCCAGTATCCTACACTGCATTTGGGGGTGAGCAGGCTCTGAGACATGTGATCTGGGGCTTAAGCAATTCGACACAGGCTTTTTTAAACTCACTTTCACACACAGGAGTCCCCAGCAGCTTCCCTTGTTAGCTTGGAGAACAGGTGCTGGCCCAGTTCCAAAGAGCCCAGAGAGCAGGAATGACACCTCCTCCACCCCCAGCACCACCCGGTCTCTTAGGAGCCAAAAGCTACAAGCAGATTCCAGCCCCCTCACCCCCATGGCGGGACCCACCTCAAAGCAGTAGTCCTGGCCTAGGATGCTGCTGTGCACAGGCTTGATGACCACCTCCTCCTCCATACTGAGGTCCAGCGCCTCCACCGCGCTGCTGGGGCTGAGCAGGGACTCGTGGGAGCGAGACTCCTTCAGCCTCGGCATCAGATGGGACCTGGGGGGGTGGGCAGTAGGCGTGTGAGGCTGGGTCTGCCACCACTTGGGACTAGCTGGCTGCCACGCCCCACCCAGCCACCGGGCTCCCCTCCTTGGAGGCAGTCACTCCTCCTCTCCACTGCCTGCTCCTTGCTGGCTTAAGACAGACTTGGGGTAAGGGTGTCACAGAGACTCCCCAGCCCCTCGTCCCCACTGCAGGAGTCTGGGTAAGGGGCTCTGCCTCTGAGGGAGCAAGGAGCGGAGGATCAGGCGGCCACTCAGTCTGGCTCCTGAGCCGGCCCAGAGACCCACAGGAAACCCACCTGAGCCGGTCAGCTGTCTGGGGCTCTGAAGCCTCTCCCACCTCCCCTCCCTTCTGCCTTGGTCTCTGCCCAAGACTGAAACAGTCACCCTGTCCCAACATTTATCCAGAATGCCACTGCTGACAGCCCTTCCTCACACACTGTCCCAAATGACCGGTCCTATGTGAGGCAGAAGAGCACAGGGCCCCTGCTGCTCCCACCTCACGGAAGAGGACAGCGAGTCTCAGAGCAGAAGGGATGCAGCCGTCTCCGCACAGTACCCAGGATGCCGAGAGTCAGGCAGGATCCACGTCCACAGGCACAAAGAGCAGAGGTGGTGGATGCCGCCTGGTACCCAAATGGAGCCTGGAGAGGGGCCGACTCCCACAGACCTGGCCTTGGACCTGGGCCCACGGCTAAGCTCCTGTGCCCTGGCCAAGTCACTTGCCCTCTTTGAGCCTCGGTTTCCTCAGCAAATCACGTGCAAAGCGCTGCAGATGACACCTGCTCCAGTGTTTGGTAAAGTCCACTTCAGAGAAGCGAATGTCCCTCTCTAGAGCCAAGAGCACAGAGCCGTGTCCTACTGGAGCCCCTCCCAAGCTGGGCAGAGAAAAGCCTGAGGACCAGCTGGGCCTGCTAAGACCACCTCTGGGGTGGAAGCTGGACAGGCTTTGTCCCTGCTTGTGTCCAAGGCCCACACCCCTGGGGCTCGTGAGGAACTGGCCCTGGCTTAGCCCACACAGGCCTCCTTCCCCCTCTGCCTTCTGGCTCTTGGCCTCCGTTGGTCCAAGGGCTACTTCCACCATTCTCTCTCTGCCTCACCAAACAAAGACCCTACCTTAGACCATGCTGAAGCCTGGGCCCTGACCTCAAGGGACTCACAGCCTGGCATGAGTCACCAGACACTCCCCCACAGGGCACACCCCCTGTGCACCCATTCCTATGACCACCTGGGAGGCTGAGGCCCACCCCATGTGGACCCAGGAATCCAGAGATGAGCTGGAAGGGCCCTGCCCAGAGGGCTTCACAGGTTGGCAGAGACCACCCTCCCACCCCAAACTCCACATCTCCATGGCAACAGCCCTCTGTGTGTACGAGCCCTCCCCTGACCTGGAGTCTTATGCCAGATGCTGCGAGGAGTCAGAGCTGGAAGGGGGACCCCAGCCTTTGGACACCCACAGAGCCCAACCCAGGAGACCCAGCTGACCTCCTGTTGCCACTCCACACACAGCATGAAGCTGGCCTCTCAGAGCTTGAGGGAATGGCAGAGCCAGAAGAAAGCCATGGGACACACTGAAGTCAGGTCAGAGCGGTCCCAGACTACCCCAGAACTCCCTCGTGGAGCTTCTTGCCGTGGCCTCAGCCTATGGGCACGCGCAGCTTGTGTGCTTCTGCTCCTCCAGGACTCTCCCTGGGATGCCCCAGCTTACAAGGGTGCCCCATGGCCTAGCTACCGTGCCATGCTGGTAGGTACAGGAACAGGCTTCTTCCCTTGATGGCCCAAGGCCTTGCTCAAATGGCCCAGCCTCCTCCCGTCACCCTGACCTAGGCCGTGGGTGTGTCCGCCTTCCCCTTGGTTGAGACTCTTCCACCTGGGCCACCCACCTCCCAGGGCAGACTACAGGCCTCCCTCCCAGATGGGGTTCATACCTCAGTGAAAGAGATGTCCTGCTCCAGATGCTGGGGAAGTCACCCCATCTAGGAAGGGCTGTGACCCATAGGCCCCTGGGGCTGCTTTCTGGCCCAGTCTGACAAACCCTGCCAGGTTAGGAGGTTGGGAGCCAGGGCGGGTGGGGTGCAGACCCAGGAAGTACAAAGGGAGGAGCTGGTGCTGCCTCCTGCCTGGGGCACCTGAATGAGCTGGCTGGGGAGAGGAAAGGGAGGCGTGGCTCAGCGGACTGGGCCTGCCCAGGGTCTGCCCGCAGAAACCCAAGGGGACCCTGGTTCTGCAGCCCCAGGAGCTCAGTAGGCCCAGGCCAGACCCCCTAAACAGCCAGACCCTAGAGCCTACGACTGTAGAACCTTCCTCTTCCTTCCTCACCATCCTGTCCCACAAGCATGCTCCAGCTGGCCTTAGCAACCCCAGGTAGGGTCCTAGTGGAATAGAGGGCTATGGGGAAGTTCAGGGCCCTTAAGATATCCTGGAATGGCCTGGCCCACCTAGCTGCAGCTGGGCAGCCTTGACCTTCACCACCTCTCTGAGGGCTTCTCCATGAGAGGGGACATGGAACAGAGGCTGCATCCAGCCCTGCAGCACAAGCTCATCGGGAGGAAGAGGAACGGGAAAGGGGGCAAGGGAGGGGAGGCCAGAGGCCCGACCTGCAAGGTCTCCCAGGCTGCTCCTGGGTGGTGGGCCTGGACTCTGACCCATGCTGTATGTGCATCGTCTTCCTGCTCAGCCTGGAGGCTACCTGCTACCCAACCCCACACACCAGGCCATGGCACAGGACCCTTGGTCCTCATTCCATCTGGGTCCGGGGGGAGCTGGTCTGCTGTGACCCTGCCAGGGTGTGCCCACGGTGGTGGCTGATAAGATGACTAGGGCTCAGAAAAGGAAAATGGCCATTTGGTCACTTCCCAGACCCAGCAAGACCATCTCACAGCCTAAGAACCACCTTTTTGGGAAGCCAGCCTGTCCCATGCCCGCAGCACCCCTTAGCCACTCCACACTGGGGACGGCCTGCCCCATCCTTACCCAAGGCAGCCTCTGCCCTGCCCTGCCTTCTTCTCACACCAGGCACTGTTGGGCCACTTCCTTTCTCATCTCCAGCTTCTGTCTTGCCAGGCTGGGCAAGCCCATCAGAGGCAGGGAGGAAGGGAGACAGGCACCAAAGACTGCCCATGCTCAGGAGGGCAGTGAATGGGCA